>JAUZNJ010094037.1:0-22071 GCA_034780135.1 Jordanella pulchra
TCTTATATAAAGAAATTATTGGGTTGTTTTATTTATATATATATATATATATATATATATATATATATATAAGTACAAAAGAAAAACTCCTTGTTTTTCTCTCTGCAGGTTCCTTCTTCTCATTTGGAGCAGGGCCAAGTGGTTCACCTGTTATTGAAGCCAATATTTCTGTTAGCAGAATCTCCACTTCTGCTCCAGGCACATCCAGTCACAGCTCCATGACCACCAGTGGGAAAGGAAATACTACAGCTAACTTCCTTACAGTAAAAAGTAAGATGAGTATTTAAAAAAAAAAAAAATTCATAAAGGATTCTTTGGTTTTTGTTCTTTCTGTAAAGATTTATCTGACTTTGCATCTTTATCTTTTCCCCAGGTTCTCTTGTTTCATCACAAGCAGAGCCAACAAATACAACAGTAGGAAATACTATGGTTACTCTTAATACCTCGGCTGCTTCTTCTTATATGACAAGCAGCTCCCTGATGACCAGCAGCACAACTCTGACAACCAGAAAACCTGTTGCAACGACCAGCAAACATTCAGTGAAAAGTAAGTTATACTCCTACTCTCACAGCCATGCTGGATCCCATGAGAGATACCTGCTGCTTCTGTTAGACCGACTGTGTGACTAACGCGATAACTGATCCTGAGGGCTGCAGTTATAATGAATCAACAATGATGAGTCGTACATTTAGCTATTTCCCCAATGCTTGTGATACAGTATTGAACTATTGTGTGAAAAACAAGTTGCTTTCCCTCGAGAGCTGTTTTTTTTTGTGTCTGTGTTACTCGGGTTCGCCTGCCAAAATCACATGGAAAAGAGAGGGCTTGGTAGGCAGATGCCTGCAGGACAACGGGGTGCTTTCATGGAGTCTGAAGGACTGAAACAATGCATGCAGGCTGTGATCCAAACTGCTATTTACCGTTGGAATGGAGAGTGTGACAGGGTTTGTAATGCAGCTATCTGTCTGGATGTTCATCCTCCTTGTCACTCTGAGAGCCACACTGTGGCATCTGTTACTGGTGCTTAAGCTACAACTCACCACTTGCGTGTGAGAAATGTTCTGTTTAGCCTGGCTGTTTGTTTATTTGATCTAGTGTTTTGTTCATCACTGTGTAAATTAAGATGGCTGCTTTATAAAAGACAACAAAAACCTGCTGAAAGGGGTTTTATTTCTTCTGGGAAGCTGCTGTTGCTGTAGTGATATGCTTTTTTTAAAGTCCTAACACAACCTGATGGGCAGAGCTTTTTTTTGCCTCGTGTCTCAGCAGTTTTCTTTATTTGTGTTTTTTTTTTTTTTTTTTTTTTGCCTTCCAGGTACAGTGAAGGATGTCATTCAGCACACGATTGATGGCGTGGGTGTCAGCTTTAAGCTCTGTTGCATGTCTGTTTTAGGCCTCTGACAAGCTTTTTTTTTTTATTTTTAGATTTGTCTTTCTTCGTACCATTTGTTGCAGATTGGGTTATTTTTAATCAAAGTAAACTAGTTTATGGTTATTTTATACTTACAAAATAACTGGAAATTATTAGGGATTTTCCCTTTAGTGTGGGTGAAGAAAAATTAAACTGATAAAATGAATATTAGAAATAAAAACACTAATGTTTCAAAAAGAAATGAGTAAAGCTCCAAATTCTCACAATAGTTTTAATTTCCTTATAGATAAATTCACTGAAAACACAAACATTATATTCTAAATCAAAACAGGAAAACAAATGTAATTAAATTTGTTCCTAATTTACAGAACGTAAGGTGGAAAAGACAGTTTTATTTCTTAATTATTCTTTACAAACAGTTTTTACTGCAGAAAGATCCTTGAAGGTTCCTCTCTTAGGAATCCCATAAAGTTATGTAGCTGTAAAACTGTGGTCCTTAAAAGCTGCTTTATGTCCATCTTGTTTGGAGTTGCCAACCTTCAGGCACCGGGCGCACAAACCCACAACAGTGGAACTCCAGTTCCTCTGCATTTCATCTTTTTATACTAATACAACAAGTTTTTTTTGTTTTGTTTTCAAATTGGATTAATGATCCAATAAATAAAACTGGTAATTGGGCTCACTTCACAACATTTCTTTAACTGAAATGGAACCAAGATGCTACTCGGACGCTGATGTTTTTGAGGCGGTTTCCTGTTAAAACACCCGTTACAATCAAATGTTGTTTTCAGTATAAGGCACTGTGACACTTTCAAGAATTTGCTCCTTACTGCATAGGTTACTGTCAAACAACTTGGTGAGAAATTTTCTTTAACCTTTAAATCAAATTGAAGAACATATTTCTTCTATTACTTAAAAAAAAGTTGCACCTTCTCTCTTTACGTGAGTCAATGAGATCTTTGGTTAATCTAGTCTTTGTCTTGTTGTGGTTTTAATTTCAATGATTCCTATTGCTGAATTGTTGTAGTCAATTCTGAGGGTCTGAGGAATATTTAGTAATATCAAGGTCAATTGAACAGTTAGACCGGTGATTATTGACCTTTAACTCCATGTTGAAAGGAACAGGATATGAGAGTATATTTGTCAAGTTTTAAACTGTTTTCACTGTCATTGCAAAGATTGATCAATTTTAATTGAAGCTCTGATTAAAAGAAAACAAATCGGGGAGCTTTAATCCTTCCTACTAACAAGTAATCATTCTCCTGCTACTCACTAATGATTTAAGAAGGAAAAGAAACGCATAAACAAACGAATCAACATAAAGACTTTCTAAAACAAGTATCTGCTACTAAAGAGGGGACGTATTACAAGGAAATAATTGAATTTATTTTAAATGTTAACTCATAAAGACTGTCAGACTCTAAAGCAAGAAGCATTACGACCTTGTTCTACATTTAAGTATTAAAAGTCAACTTAAGGGAGGAAAACGGCTTGGAGCTAAAAAACAAAATTGAGATTCAGCCTCTCTCCATCAGATTTTTGGAACAAACCCGTTAAGATGGAAAGAATTGAAGCAGCAGGCCTTGTTTTGGTGAAAACTGAGCAGAAACGCTGTTCGCAGATTTATCTTGTGAGGTACAAACATCTTTTGAAATAGCAGGTTGCTCTAGGTCGGAAGGATTTCATCTCTGATACAATTTCTGAGATATGTGACTTCAGCTCAGGGAAGACAACATTTGTCAATAGGAAGCTTTAGAGAAACCCAGGCTCCTGAATAATCAGATCTGAAGTCACAACATTGACACAGATTATATTTTGTGTCTGAACTGTCTTAGTTAAAATGGTCTGTGCTGTATGTCCAGTTTTTTCCTGTTTGATTTACTGTCTACAAGCTGTTCCTATCACCTGTCCTGTTTGTAAACCTGACCCTGTCCTGGAGCAATAGATGAAAATCACCTTCCTTGGCTAACTCTCTTATTCACATGTGGACTGTTTAATCACTAACAAAGGGAACTTTGTCGTCCTCACAGAGTTTGTTGCTGCGGCTGTTCGCTCTCATTTCAGCGACTGTCCCGACTCCCATCAGCATTTCTGCTTTCATGGCACTTGCCGCTTCCTGGTTCTGGAAGAGACGCCTGCATGTGTGTAAGTTGGCAGATTGTTGGGTTTAAAATCCTTCCACACGATTTTACTGGGAATCCTGACCTTAAGACAACAGTATATTGCTCTGGGAATAAAACCACCAAATCTTTGTTGTTAAACTCCTATTTCCAAACAGGATGCAGTCCAACTTACCTAACAGCTATGATTGCTTTAGATTATGTTCTGCCTTTACAGCTTCACGCGCTGTTGGAGCAAAGCACCACCATCTGCCGGCAAAGACATTAGTGAAATTTTGAGATCTAGATCTGTTGATGCTGGAAGGCTGCGGTTAGTTTTAGGATATGTAGCTTAAGTATGCATTCCTAGGAATTACAGATAAACAAACTGCTTCAGTCCAACTCTGCTAAATAAATAACCGAAAACAAATTCCTACATTGGTAGTGATAAGAAAAAAAAAAAAATTCAATTTACTTAGTATTTTATGAAACATAATAACACTTTGAAATACTTAAGATTTTTATAGCCCTCCAGAACACTTAGCTTTTCTAGCTGCGGGTTTTAAATTTTTCCACCAATGTCGGTAAAATATTTTATGTGTTAGGCCCAGTTTTAACAACACAGTCCTCTGGTTACATGAGGATCTGAAGATGCATAAATTGTTTTTAAAATGAAAGTCCAGAAACCATATGTTTAGTTTTACACATTTCTTTGAAGTTAGATCAACATATTTTATTCTTAAATTCACACTTGGCTTCATATTAAGGTGAAGTTTTTTTTTTTTTTTTGTTTGTTTTTTTCTTACTGGATGATTTGATCTTCTATTGTTTAGCGATGCCTCAGTTAGGCATGTCTTAGCCAATATTCACACCTGGCTTTTTTTGGTCTGGTTAAAGATAATGGTTTAGCATTAACAAAAAAGGAATAACTTGAATTTTCCTTTGACTTGCAGTGATGACGCTCCAATGATTATCTTGGTTTTACTGAACTAAAAAGAGGTACACTGTAGAAGATGGAGTTTTTGGCTTCATACATTAAAAACAATGTACTTTTTATTATTTACTTTACAATTTAGACCTTATCAAGGCAATATTGGGTGAATCTGATCTGTAGGTGATAAACTCTCCATTCAGGGGATTTCTCATGCACCGTTTTACACAGTTGTTGGATCAGGTATTGTCTTTCAGCTTTTTAGACATTTTAGCACATGCCCATGCCTTTGATTTATGTTTTATAGCTCCATATATTTTATTTTTAATAAATTTTTTTATTAGTTTAAAATTTGTTTCTTTATTTTTTTGGGTCCTTGCTAATAAAGGTCAGGAAATTTAATAATTATATATGACATGACTCATTTTCTCTTGGTGTATATACGTCTATCCCAGATGTTTTTATTCAGTTAGTTTCTGGAAGGGTTTCACTAATTTTTCTTATCCCATCTATTATCAGCCAGCTTTAGCCAACCAATGTTAAATTGGAAGATCTGCATAAAGATCAGGACCTTCTGAATTCATTCAGGTCTTCCATCTGTGTTTCAGGTGTCATCCAGGATTTGTTGGGATGAGGTGTGAACACGCAGACCTGCTAGCTGTGGTTGCAACCAACCACAGAAAGCAGGCTGTGGCCACAGCGCTGGTGCTCTGTGTGATCGGCTGTGTCCTCATCATGGTGTTGTGTTCGTTCTTACAGTAAGTCACCTGTGTGATGCATTGAAGTTTAAGACAGTGTGTACAGCATCTCTACATTACCACCTCTACTGTTTCTCTGTCAGCTGCTGGTGGAGGGAGGACTGCCGGAGGCGGAGCCGATCGCATCTCTATGTGGCAGAAAAGCACGGAGCGGTGTGCTATCCCCCTGAGAGTGGTACCTATCCCTCTTTCATTATTCTGTTGGAGCCCATGTTTCTTTACGCATTTCAGCGCATTGAGTGTGTGATTTTTAAGTTTACAGCAACAAACTCTTAAATGACTAGCTGTGGAAAAAAATACATCTATATATTTCAGTTTGTTAAATTATCCTGTCTCAAAATCTCTTCCAGGCTGCCAAAAATTCACACCTAGGGAAGCAGGTCAGATAATTGCTCTTTTCAATAAAACATTTCCTGAGACAGGTCATTTGACTGAATGCTGCCCTAACCCTTCCTTCTCTATAGATTTAAGTACTTTCATTAAGGAGGTGTTGGATGTTATTTTTAGGATTAGGTTTGTCTGTAGTTTATATGTAAATATAATCTGTATACATTTGTTTACAGAACAAATCTTGTAATTAGGGCCTATTTAGAAGTTATTGATAAATTCCAGCTTGTAAATTCAAAGATGTTGATATACAGGTGCTAGTCATAGAATTAGAATATCATAAAATAGTTAATTATATTAATAATCATTTATTACACACTAATATATTTTAAGTGTGTTTTTTATTTTTAATTGTGATGATTATCACTGATAATTAAGACTGAATCTCAGGGAAGGAGAATATTACTTGAGGGAAATGCAAAGAAAGGATTTCTAGAGATGTTGGCCAACTGAAAAGTATGAGCATGTACAGCACTCAGCACTTAGTAGGAGCTCCTTTTGCCTGATTACTGCAGCAATGTGGCCTGAAATTGAGACGAACCATCTGTGGCACTGCTCAGGTGTTATAAGAGCGCAGGTTGCCCTTATAGTGACTTTCAGCTATTCTGCATTCCTAGGTCTGGTGTTTTGCAACTTCCTCTTCACAATATCACATAGATTTTTTTATTTTTTTATGAGGTTAGGGTCAGGCGAGTTTGCTGGCCAGTTAAGAACAGGGTCCTTATTGTGTACAGGTACAAAGTCCTGCTGGAAAATGATATCTGCATCTCCATTAAGTTGGTCAGCAGCAGGAACCATGAACCTTTTGGACCTTTTCACAATATTGTAATTTTCTAAGATACTGAATTGTGAGTTTCCATTATTTTCCATTTATAATTATCAAAATAAAAAAAATATTGGTTGAAATACATAAATCTGTGTATGATAAATTAATATAATATAAAAGTTAAACTTTTTTTAATGGAATTAGTGGGAAAAAAGAACTTTTTATGAGCAGTAACTGTAATCTGATTGAGGATAAATCCCATAGTAAAGCTCTTAACTGTCTCTTTGCAGTTTTCTTTTGGGACTCAAATTCCTTAAATTGTTCAAGTGTTGTTTTTTTCCTTCTTGGTATCATAAGTAAACCGTTTCAATATCTTCAGATAACTTAGCTTGTTTTACTGCATCCTTTTGGGAAGTAAGTCCCTTGATTTTTGCAAGAGCTTGATGCCAGCAATCAGCCCATGCAGTTCCTAAATGTTCAAAAACTGTGAAGACATTTCATCATTCCATTCCTTTGCGTTATAGTCCTCATAATGAGATGAAAGCTGTCTAAGTTGCTGTATGAACGACAAAGTACTCCAGCTCCCCCACAAACAGCGTTGTTGTTGAGTGTTAATAAAGCGACACCACGCAATCTCTTGAGCAACGTCTCTGTGAAACGGTTTCAATATTTTAACCGCATTAAGAAATGCTGTTAGGGTTTTTTTTTATATATCAACAGCTATATCAATGTTTACATCTTTGTTGTATTTTTTGTGTAAAAATCTCCAAACAAATTGTGTTTTTGCTCAACATACTGCAATGCACTGCAACTCTTCTCTACCAGCTTAACTATATGAGAGGGATATTTAAACTGAGATCATTATTTAGCAAGATTATGATTCTTGCTTTATACCAATATACATAACTAAAACGAAACGCAATGTAAGCTCAGGATTTAAATAGGTTGTTCATTGACTGATGCCACATTTTCCGGTACAACATATATCAGTGTATAGTCTGAAGTAGGAGACATGTGACAAAGATCTAACTGCAACCTCTGTCCAGTAATGAAATGAAATTGTTGTGTTTCCTGGCATTATTTATGAGATTCAGCAGAGAAAATGGAAAAACTAAGCCTATGTTAAAGTGCTCATATCTGTTTGAAAAAATACTTCCAGTAATACGACTTTAAATGAGGTGGCAGTGAGACTAGTTTTGCACCTTGTCCGTTTCTTTTTGAGTCATTTTACATTTTTTCGCTGAGCCTGTTACAGTGATTAATAAAACCCTAAAATCTAATACATTGATGTAGTTACCTTTGCTGATGTAGACTCTTGCCCTACAGTTTCCTCAATCACTAAGAGCCACAGTCATGTTTTAGAATAGGATTCCATATATCGTTGTGTGCCATTTATACCGCTTATTAAAAGTTTGACCAGAAACTTCTCATTGAACACAGAGACATGTGATGCCAACTAGACTGAGGATTTAAAGAAAAAACAAAACATTTATCACTTTAATAATCAAAACCGTTGTCTATAAGATTAAAGCAGCATCCTGCATATGATTGTGTTACACTGAGGTTCAGCTGTGACTCGCTGTTCCTATCTAACCCCGAATCGGCTGTTACAGACACTAATTCAGAGTGATTACGAAACTACAGACACTGGACCTTTTTCCGGGAAGATAATAGGATACCTTGATGAGCCGGATTATACAGAGTAAGAACTGCTGGTTGGAGAGAAACAGATCAACTCCTGGCGGACTTAGCTAATTAAAGATCGGATGTTTTAGCAGTTGCTGTGAATGCAGCCATTCCCTGGCGTTTGAGGTTGATAAAGTGATCATTGTATCAAAAATCAGTTCTGTGGAAAAGAGAGAAAGAAGCTGGAAAAAAAATCTAATGTCTGCAGCTTCAGTTGGACAGAATTTGCTTCAGATTGATCTTCTGCTAAGTAGAGGATTTATTAATCTCCTTCCTGATTCTCTGAACCTTTGTCCCTCTGACTGTTGTATGCTGCTATTAAAATAAGCTTCTACTTCTAACTGCCCATAGAAGCCAAAACATCTGTACTTTCTTTTACCAAAGATACCTTTGGACATTGTGGCCACTCTCTGGAACCAGCTTTCCTTTACTTATAATATTTAGACTGTTAAGATAGGACACTTTGCAAGACTAGACAGTGGAATAAAAAGAAATCATGGTTTCCATTTCTTTCCAAATATAGCCATATGAGAAGTATCCTTTGCACTTGCTTTCAACTTCCTTAACTCTGTTAACCCAAAATGGCATGTAGCGCAGCTAACCCGTTTTAAGAGTCACTAATGAGAGCAGACCATTTGTGTGATTTAATCTATCCTGAGTCTAACTAAAACACCAAAGGCCTCGCAGCTGTAATTGGAGCAACAGGTGGTTCTATAGAGTTGAATGCAAATGTTCGCTACACATTACATATACAATGTGGCACCCTTTCATAATTAGGAAAATGGTTACAACTTTAAACTGGTGTGACAGCAAGGTTGTTTTATCCAAAAACGGTTTCAATAGATATTGATATTAATAAATGCACCAAATTATTTATCTCCAGGTAAGTGTATTCATGTGTTTTCATCATGACCCAATCAAAGGAATACTTAAATAATTAATCACTCAGTGTTCACATTAGACTGTAGACAGTATAATACTGAATCATTACCAATGATTGTTTTTTGTTTTTTATCTACTTTCAGTGGTTTGATGAGACATCTTGCTGGAGATCACAGTTTGAAACATGCATTTCTCATCAGCATGGCGCCGCTGACTTTGGAGATTCATCTTAATTAATCCAGAACTGCAGAGGCAACATTATTTTTTATTTAATGTTACTAAACCAGGGCTTTTTCATATTGGAGATGAGATGCTCCAATATATATATACTCCCCTAAAACTGCTTACAATCACTGGGCCTTTCAGACTGCAAGAGACTGATGCATTCACTTTACACTTACCCACAGTTGAAATGAACCAACGGTCTATTTGCATCTTAAATCATGCATGGAATAGAGCTCTAAGTCCTAAATACTGCTTTTTGGCGACTTGGAGGACATCATCTTCATGACTCTGCTGAATAGCCAACCATTTTTAAATAATGGCCAGAGGAAAGCAATGACTTATTCTCATAATTCAGAGGATCGCAATTCCTATTTTTGTCTTTTATTATCTGCGCACGTTTTCCCTCAGCACATGTTAAGCATGCAAAGCATTTTTAGTAGCTGATGGTGCAGGAAGAATGATGCTTTAAACATGTTTTATCGTCTTTTTCTTTTTTTTTAAAGAAGGTACTCACTTTTCCAGATAGAGGTAGGAATTGTCTAACTGGTCTGAATGATGTCTAATTTCCCGGACTTTAACTTTTATAATCAAAGATCACAAGTGAAACATGTTCTTTTGTAGGAAACTGTTCATATTTCCTGCATTGTTACAGAGGTTATCAGTTTATTCTAATTCCTTAGCTGGACTTGAACATATTCAGAGGTTTTTTTTTTTTCCAGGTTTGGAAGCTGTAACTGTACCGTATGCACATCCTGGACGGCCACTTTTTTATCCTAAGCTACTTTTATAAAGGTGCACTTTTTAAGTTTGCCTTTTTTTATAAACTTTACACTCTGCACAATGTTGTCCTTTAAAATAGCATCGACATGTGGAGATGCCAAAATAAAATTGCTAACTGCCTGAATGAGCACTGATGGGAAGAAGCACAGTTTGTACACATTGTCTTAGGATGCAGACGTGTATCTATAATGTGGAAAAAACAGGAATATTGTTACAGCTTTTGACCTACTTTAATGTTTTTTTTTTTTTTATAAAGAAAAAAGCCTCTGAATGCTTGAAGAAATCTTTGAAGGAATTTGTGTTGTTGGCATGCCTGATTATATACTTTTGTGGAAGGAAAAAAAAAAAAGATTATACAAATATTTGGGTATTTGTATGCCAAAAAATGTTAAAGATGATGATAAACTTGTTTTTGTTTCAAGGATCTGATCTATTTTTTTTTCTATATTATTAGTAAAACCCTCTAAAATTTGTTGTATCTTTTACTGTCCAAGTTTTTTTTTTTGTCACAGCTGGAAAGCTGCACTTATTTTTTTGCTTTCCAATGAAAGATTAAATATGAAAATGTTTGTCTTTGTGTATTTTATATAAAGTTCAGTGGATTTTAAAAGTACACACACCTGTAGGAAAAACAAATAAAAAAAATATATATATTTTTTTGAGGTTCAAAATATTACTTCCAGGTTTCGTTGGCTGTATTACCCCACTGAGTTTTGGGGGATGGTATCCATGACTGGATGTTTTCTTTGAAAAGAAAAAAAAATGTGTCTAGTAGCCCTATTGTGGTCTAGGAGATTGTAATTCTTCCAATATTGCTGTTGGCCACATGTCTTATTCATCTTGGAGAATTACCCACTTTGTGTAATGCTCCTGTTCTCCAACATATTCTTCAGTTACTAATGGCAGGTTTTACTGTTTGCTGTATAATTCTGTGGAATTGTTTTCACTCTTGTTCCGACTTATTAACTTGAACAATGAGATTCTCTCTACAAACAGCGGTTTTAGTAAAAAAGGATGCAACTGTCTGGAAATCCTCTGAGAGCTGCACCTTATCTCTGGTAAATCAGATTCACTGCAGCTGAAGACCGAGTAAAAAAGATTTTAAAGTGTAAGGGTGTGCACAAAACCAGTTCAATGTAGATTTTTTACATCATTGGAAAATATATAGGTTAGCTTTGTCATTTATGGTATCATTTCTTTTTCTGAAGCCTGGCTTTTTGCCAGGGGTAAGCACTTTAAATCTCTCCTCCCATCTGTCACCCTCTTTTTTTTTCAACTTTTTAAAATTTCTCCATCCACTTATCTGTTTTCTATTGCTTTTCTTTTCCAGTTAATATTTAAAAGGCAGAAATATTCAAGCAGAACCCTGAAGCTCAAACATGTTTCCAACAAAAGGCCAAACTCCTGAGTGCTTTTATATCCGAGGGAAATGTTTCCACCCTTTGCGTCACACGATCTGCACCCTCTCCTGTTGAAATGTTTGTTCTTGCCTCTGACTGTGCATTCTAGGATTGGAGTTTTCCCTGGTATCACAGTGCTGTGCTGCATCCCATCCTATTCTTCCCTTTTCTTTATCCACCAGAGAAGCTTCGTTTTAAAATCTCATTATGTCACCAATTGGATTTCGGTGGAGCTCTTTAGAGCCGTCTGGCTGAGCTTCTAAACCAGTTTTGAATTAAGCAGCTCTTCTGGTTGCAGTCATGAAAACAAACAAATTTCTTTTAGATAAAATCCACTCATTATTATGGAAACGAATGAATGCAAAAAAAGGCGAATTGAACACTTATAAAAGCTGAATATCAACTTGTATATCATGGCTTTTGTTTCACTTATTAAACTAAAATCGGTTGTGAACAAGTTTTAAGTTGTAATTTTTGCAAAAGGCCAAAGTTGTGCCTTGAATATCACCTCCCTCGAAAGCTTCTCCTCCTCAAACCAACATCTTCTAGTATCTACTTCTGACCAGATGGTTTGAAATGAGTATTTACAAAGGCATTAGGGTTAAGCAATCCTGCTCTCTTGTTGCTGCTTAGCTCTGGAATAAATCACTGCGAACAATAAAAGCTGTGTAGCCTCAGTTAAAGGATCACTGTTGCGCTGATATGTAGGTGTGAATTTATGGGGGCAATAATGGATCCTCTGAGCACAAAGGCAAAGAAATGCAACACACACTACCTTTAATCAAATCAGAAATTTTACCTTATAAACCAAAGTTCTTTTACAGATTTTCCAACATGGTTACGTATAAGTAAATTAGATTTTAAACATTTGATCTTTAATGGTGCGTGATGTTTTTAATTTTTTACTGAAACATATTTAGGCTATACTTATATAATAGACATGGGCATAAAGCCCAAACTTTCAGCTTTCATGTGTGGAAATCCACATAATTGGATGAAACGCGTGGGAGTTTTAGCTCCTTAACGTGAGCAACCTCTGTATTTTAAAGGGACTGAAAGTAATTGAACAATTAACTCAAAGGCTATTTCATTGGCAGGTGTCGGGCGATTCCTTTGTAATGTCACTCTCAGTCAAGCAGATAAAACGCTCGGAGTTGATTAGAGGTGTGGTGGAGATTTGGAAGATTTTGCTGTGAGGAAAACATGAGGTCAAAAGAGCTTTCCATGCAGGTGAAACAAAGCTATTATTAAGCTGTAAAAACAGAAAACGTCTATCTGAGAAAGTGCTACGATTAAAGGGGTGGCAACATGGATGAAGGTTTATCTAAAGATCAACCTGATGCAGAGAAAAAAGTTAGTGAAGTTGGGGTGCAATGATTCAAAGCATAATACTTCGTCTGTAAAGCACAGTGGAGGCAGTGTGATGGCTTCCATGGTTACCATTGGCACTAGGTAGTGATGGCCAAATGAAGCCTTCCAACCCAATACTTTAACTAAAGGTTCATTACTGGATGCTTGATTGCTCACCAGTGACATCTGCTGCTGCTTACACAATATGACAGCCTTCATATTTCAGAAATCAGCTTAATGTGTGCAGTATCATCAAAATATATTTTCTTGTACAAATGTGTCATTACCTTTAAGGTTTCAGAATGATTTATACCAAACAAATAATCCGTCTAATATGTTGACTGTCTGTGGTCATTGTTTTAGGTCATTTTTTTTAGACTTTTTCTGATAAGAGAAGCACAACCAGGTATGAGGTTGAGAGGTTCATCACTTTTCACCGAGTTGAATTGGATAGCTGTCTTTCTTTTAAGTTTCCCCATATCTGAGTTTGTAAAATAACATATTAACGTATAGTTTTTAAAAAAATACTGTTTTGTAATCAAGGAAACAAATCATGAACCATTTATAAAAATGTACATATTTATTTTCAGTAACAGCCTTGTATGGTAATGTTCTCATGTCAATTGTCATTTTTAAGACAGATTAAGATGATTGTAAAGATGTTTACTAACAGCGTAACCAGTGAAAACACAATGTACATCTTTATATGCCTTACATGGCATTTCTCATATTTCTGTGCTGCTTAGAAAATCTAATGTATGCCACATTAGTCCCTCTGGGTTCACAAAGAACATGGATGACATTCACTCCTTCCTAAATTGGATGTGCAGATTTCTTTTGAGACCTCAAAATAAATGTTCCTGGAGACATGAAGGCAGATCCTCCAATGACTTGATCCGGTGCTCCTGAGGAACATCCTCTTTGTCTTTGTGTGTGTTGTCTCTGTCTAGAAGAAAGCCGTGGATGCCCACAGACCGAGAAGCGAGGTAATCGTACTCATAGTGGTCCCCAATGTGAGCCACTCTGTCGGCTGATGTGCCACATTTTTGGAGGGCCTGATGAAAGATGGCTGGACCGGGCTTCGCCACACCGGCCCCCTCTGATGTCACCACAAAGCTGAAGTGTGACAGCAGCCCGCAGCTGCGTAAAATCGTTTCAAGACGGTTGTCAAAATTAGATACGACGCCCAGCTTCAGTCCAAGGGAAGAACATCTTGCAAGAGCAGTTTGAGAGTCTGGAAACACCTGGAAACAATTTCAGACAAATTTCTTCTAAATCCTAAATCCCTAAAAAACTGTTTGTCTTTGTTTTCAAAAGCCTATGATGACAAATAAACCAGATTGATTTGACACTTCTTAAATGCATGTGTGGCGTCAGGTGTTTATTACCTCCCAATTTTCTGCGTTGCAGAAGTTTTGATAAAGTCTGGTGGCCATTGTATTTAGCAGGACAGGGTCACTGACCCCGCACTGGGAAAGGGTGTCTCGCACGACTCCCATCCACCAGGTCTGCGCAGTCAGACCCTGAGAGATGCCGTAGTTCTTGTATCTGCTGGAATAATGCCGATAGGTCTCCCGGAAAGCAGCATTGACCTCCGCAGGTTGGAGGCTCAGCCCCCATCCTTCAGCCTCCTTGGAGTACTGGACTCCCACAGACCCACGCACCTTCAGCAGGGTGTCTTTAACATCCCACAACACCCAGCGCAGAGGACCACCTCGCATTACAGCTGCACAGGTATGAACAGAAACAGTAAAACAACATAAATGGTGGGAAATTCTAGTGAAAAGTAAACATGTTAACATGACTTTGAAATGTTAATTCTGTTAAAAAATGTCTTTTTTTTCTGAAGTGTGTTTAGGATCCTGAGAAAACTATAGAGATTGTGATATATAGTGTGTAATTGATGGCTCAGTGCCTCTCTGTAAAAATGATATAATTATATTATAGAAATCTGTGAAGCGTGAAATGGTCGGTGCAGCAGGGAAACACTTCAGATTCTCAAACAGAAATAGAAAACCTCTGGAGGACTTCTCCAGCTTAAAAAGATTCAACTTAAAACAATCCACACCTTGTGAATCATCTGCAAACTGTTAAAAAGCTGCAGAATTCTGCTAAAAAGCTCAAAAGATGAACCAATACTCCTACAAGCAGTTTTATTTAATTCCCACACACACATCAACTGGTGCCTTTTGAATGATTCATGCATCCAGATTCAGTATCCAATATATCACAAACACATGAGTGCTTGGTTCCTCTCTACCTGCTGTCTGTGGCCTCTCTTTGGTGGGAAACTTTTGAAACTAAACCCCCCTGTGATTGGCTATTTTTAAGGGAAACCCACCTCTTAAGACCGTACTGTTTTCTTCCTGCTTTGTACTAATATTGTTAGCAAAGCATCTTCAGACAATCACTTTATCACTTTGGTTAAATTATCTTGTGAGAGACAGATAATTTTATAAAAATATGCTACATGGTTAAGCATTTTCTCCACTCATTGATGGGAATGAATTCTAAAGCAAACGGATGATAAATAGATATATTTTTTTTATCTTTTGCAAAAAAAATTATTTGTTTTTTTATATAACTCTCTACAAATTTCAACAATCAATTGAAAATGTATCTGTTCTCTTTTCCTCAGGTTTTTCCTTCATTTTAAAACTCAAAATCTTAAATGGCATGGTGGTTATTTATAAAGTAAACATCTCCAGCAATAGTTATGTATTAAAAAAAAAAAAAAAAAAGCTCAGGTAATGTTAATGACTCTAGATGAGTTTTATTATCTGGACTGAAATGAAAAACGTCTCTTTGGATTGTAAAGGTTGCAGAACCCTGTCTTAGAGTTTAATTCTGACTTCATATGCAGCAGCCATCTCTGTTATCATTCTTGTAAATTCATACTCAACAGTTACAAACTTATTAGAAATGCACCTGTCTGTGTTCATTTAACCCTCAAACTCCTCATTATCCGCAGTAAAGCTAACGTTAGCTTAGCTCACTCCTGTCAGAACAAATCCATTACCATATTAGGCTTATTTATTTAGCTGACAAAATTCACTTGACAAAACTTCCAAATCTTGAAAAGAGCGATTAGCCTGCAGATGCTTTATTACCATTAAAAGCAACAACCAGCAAGTTAAAAGTACAATCTAATGAGGCAGGATCACCTGAAACGTCATCAATCACACATAACTTGCTTTCTCCAGTGGGTATTCCCTGAAAAGTCAGAAACCTTCTAAAGAGTGAACAAAAACTATAACATGTGTGAGTTGGAGAGAAAATCAAGCCATGAGCGCAGAGAAGGAGAAGTTACTGGTGCTCATGTTTTTTTTGTTTTTTGTTTTGGGGTCCCGTGGTACTAAATCTGCACATGGAGACGCTTTTTGTTTGTGAACCAACACTGCTGGTATTAGTATTTATTGTGTGTTTAGCAGATAAATCATTTCTGCTTATAAATGTTTCTCTAAAACATTTTTTTCCTTCCACTTAATTTTCCAGTAATTTGTTTAAATGCAGCATTAAGTTAACAGTGCTGACCCTGCTTAATGAAGGTGTCAATGACTATATCTACAAAGCAGTTGCCTGATCAGTAGGGTTATCCATGTAAGTGTCAGCCATATCAAATATTCTGCATTAAAATCAGTTTGAATTAGTTTATGTAACGTTCGAATTTTCCTTAGCTGTATTGTATCGATCTGTTTTGGACCCTGTGGTCCCTTTTATGTGCACAAACTACATGCAGTGGACTTATCATCTCTCAAACATACTTATGTAGCTCCTTACAAGTTGATCCTAAAATTTCTCCAGAAGAGCAGCTCTTTTTAAATTCATTTAATAAATCTGAGACATATATTAAATGCCTCAGACTGATATGCCAGGGATGGGGGGACACAGGAGGATTATGTTTGGGTGAATTGTGCTGTCATTCCATTTAGCATGTTAAATATTGTACTTTTACCATTTCTTTGAGCATAAGACTGTTTGACTTCCCTTCTCCGATGCCTTGCTTTTTGTCTTTCGACCCTGGGATTGTATTACCCACAATCTTTCCAGCAAACTGTCATTACTCCTGCTTTGATAGGGTTGATAGGTGAGAGGTTGTCACACGGCCCACCTGCATTTTTCCTGCATTTCTCCTGCATGCTTTAGATGAGTTTGATCAAACCTGTAACATGTCCGATACTTCTTAATAGAGTAAATAAGGAGAAGCTATATTATTATTTGTTTTGAAAAGTCATATTTTATCTTCAAATAGCCACTGACCTTGAAACAGTTCAACCAACATAAAGACATCAGCAGCCTGTCATTCAAGATCTAAAGAAATTATGTTTATCAGCAGCTGACATAAAAAGCAGATTTGCTGTCTGCGGCTCCCTGCTCTTCAACCTTTCATGTGTTTCAGAGACGTATTAACAAACAGGAAAGCTTTAACATTACCGATAAAAAGTCTTCACGATCTGCAGCTATTTATAAGCAAAATTAAACAGACTGGTTTCCTCTTCCTTCTTCGTCTTCTCTCCGTGTTGCTTATGACGTGACCGTCGAACTTCTGCTGCCACCTGCTGGCAACAAGGCTGATCATGCGATTTATTTATTTATACATTTATTTATTGTAAATATATTAACGCCCAATATTTCAGGTTTTATTCCTGCTCAATTTATCTTAATTAACAACCAAGTCAACTAAAGTCACTGCCAGCTCATATATAACCCTTTAATTACTCACATGGTTTCTGCATACAGCCAGTCCAGTAGAGGGCAGTGTCCGGTCAGCGACCACACCATTCCACAGAATCAGTGTGTGCATGCGCATGAGTTGACGTGCAGCCTTGGTTTGACTTTGCCATCAGCAAAACTACGAAAGCCGAGACGCATAAAACGATGTAGCTTATTTTCAGTAAAACTTATGGTGAATTAAAAATTCCGCCATGAGGAGTCCAGCGATGCGGATGTTCCGCGGTTTGGAGGGTCTGTTCTGTGTCTACAAACCCGCAGGAGTCCACTGGAAACTGGTGAGAGACACTATTGAGACTAATCTTCTGAAAGGTGAGATGTTTTACTGTTTATCTCTAACATAACGTCGTTTCTTGTCGTCATTTTAAACTACACCTTTAAATAAAAGTTGATAATAGATGGAGCACCTCTGAATTTGTCCTGTTCAGGTCTGAACGCTACACCTGCTAAGCCTCTTCCACGTGAGATTCGCTTCTTATCAAACCCAAACAATGAAGCCGAAGCAGGCAGCGGACTCACACTGCGTGCTGCTTCAGTCCCTGTCTTGTCCAAGCATCCTCTAGGTATGTGCAACAAAACTCCGACAACTGCTAGTTTGAACTGGGGTCTAACTATTGAGAAACGTGCAGCTTTGTTGTTTTTTATTTGTAAAAAATCATTCATGCCAGTCATGTTTGGTTGGTGCTACCTGTGCTTGATGTTCATCAGATGTATGTCTAGTTCAGGGGTCTGCAGGGGTCACACACTAGATAATGGCTCTTCATCCTTTAGCTAACAATGATAAAGACCCAGATATTTTTCTTAACAAATGCTGGGTTTAGCATTTTCCATTGATTAATTCCATTGAATTTTCTAAATAAACATAAGTCAAGAGAAATGTTTTGTTCCCCCCCCAATCCCCCCCCAATCAATGTATATTGATTTTGTATATTAAATCAATATACATTTATAATTCAAGAATAATAGATGTTTCTTAATTAGTTTAAATAAAGGTAAGTAAAACTGACAGATTCAGCGGCAACAAATGCATTTTTTTTTTTTCAATATGGTTCAAAATAACATTTCAAAGTCACGAACTGTGATCCTACTTCAATACGACTAAAGTTGTCACCATAATGATTAAACCAGAACTGTAACAATAAAAGGTGAACTGGGACCAAGGGAGCTATCAGTAACTCTGTCTGTTCCAACACATATCATCATCAGATTTTTTTTTTTTTTTTTTTTTTTATGTATCTTATTGAGTACAGGGGCCAGGACCAGTTCTACAAGGGCACTGGCCCCTGTTGACCCCTGTTTTGGACAGCCAATGGTAAAAATGAGGAAAATATGGGTTAAATATAATTGAGATTGATGTCAAATGAAATAAATGTTCTAATGTTTTAGTGATGGGACCTGAATTCCAGCATATGAAGGTTGGAGTTGGTCACCGCCTGGACGCCTCATCCTCTGGTGTTCTTGGTATAACTCTATTTAGTCCATATAACAACAGCATGTCTCTTAAGTCATGACTGAGAACATTAACTAAGATCTTTTTTACTTTTTTTTTGAAGTTCTTGCTGTGGGGAACGGAAACAGGATCCTGAACGATCTCTACAGAACACGAACTACACGGGTAATTTCTCATCCAACACGCTACACTGAACATCAGAAGTTATTTAGATTGAACGAATGGAAATTTGGTTTCGATTAAGGATTACACTCTGGACTGTGAATTTGGGACAGCAACACAGGATTTCACTCACACGGGTCGAGTTGTGGAAAGGACGACTTACAGTGAGAAGCTTTTTATGATGTTTTCTTTTTACTTAATATCTTCTCATAAATTAGGTAAAGTTCCATTTCTGCGTAGAATTCAGATTTCCTTCTGCTGTAATTCAGTGCTGCATTAAACACACGGAAACCTGATCTTGCTCATCAGGTCACATCACACTGGACAAGATGGAGAGAGTGATAGCCATGCTGGAGGGAGCCAATCAGAAAGCATTGAGAATGTATGAAACAAATTTAGCTTTTTTTCATTTTTAAATCCTACAATAATCTGTGTTTCTTTGCTTATGCATCTATAAGGAAGACAATTATTCTACAGATGTGATTCTTTCTTTCTTTTTTCTTAAGGTATTCGAATGTAGACATGAGCTCACAGGAAGCATATGAGTTGGCCATTAAAGGTTTACTGGGTCCAGACAGGAAGTCGGTTCCTATTTTGACAGGCTTACGATGCATTCACTTCCAGCCACCAAATTTCACCTTAGGCAAGTCGCAGCAAAGCATGAGAAGTACTTCATAAAATATTCATTATTTCTTTGCCATGCAGGATACTTCATATGTGTATTTTGCCTTTACAGAGGTGCAGTGCCTAAATGAAACTCAGAAATATTTGTGCAAAGTCGTGCACGAGATTGGACTGGAGCTGCGCAGCTCTGCAGTTTGTAAGGGAGTGAGGAGAACCAGAGATGGGCCGTTCACCCTACAGGATGCTCTCACTCGTCACCACTGGACTGCTGCTGATGTCATGCAGGCTGTTCAGCAATACCGCTTAAAAAAGAAAAGCAAGAAACGCTTCAGGACACAAACTGATGAAGTAACGTTGCAAACCTCAGAGGAAACACTCACAGACTCTAAAGAAAATAAAGCTGATAAGAAAGCAACCAAGGTGCAAAGCAGATAATAATTGAACTGTTTAGAAGATTGAAGAAAGGAAAAAAAAAATACAACTGAGGAGAACAAAACATACTGTTGATAAAGAAATGTTAAAAATTGAGATGCTGGTAACAATGTCAGACAAGTGGTAAAAGAATAAATATTTTTTTTAAAAGTTTTGTTTAATAATAAACATATTTTTCCACAGTTGAATCAAGATAAGTCAAACAGAAGGATTTTAATTTTGAAAACTAAAGAAGAAAAAAATCCTGCAAGTTTTCCTTAAAGTTAACATTGTCATAATTTTATCTGCCTGATCAAATATATGCATAGATTATTAATATGCTTTTGCATTTTCTTCAGAAGGTTTCATTCTACTCCAGATTTACTGTAACTGTCAGTAATTTTCTCCCCTTAAGGTTGAAAGATCTGGAAAAACTTAAATGCTTAACAAAATAACTGTTTCTCTGTTGGAAGCTGTCATAAAATATATTCCTGCTTCAAGCTAAGCCACAGGGTGAAACGGTACCAGTTAATAAAGCATTGTTTGGGGCATCGAAACCCTCCATGAAACTTTATTTTATTTGTGTGTCATTATACTTGAATGGAAAAACTATATGCAAGAAGTGTCCCTGAGTCCTCAGGTGTTGTGTTTTAAGAACATCAGAACCATTAGGAGTTCCTATCAAGCAAATGTATGAATTATTTGGATTAGAAAAAAGTTCTAAGATAACAAAATTTTGTCTATATCTTAGTTCTTAAAACCTTTTAAAAGGTTTGTTGTTTTTGTCTTTTTTTTGTAGCAGAAAAAGGAGCAGTCGTAATCAATCAGTCGACCAGTTAAGACAATCATCTCTGCACTGAGTTTTATGTTAACTCTTGAACATAAAGCTGTTGAACTCTGTACGATGTGTGAATTGGCGGCAGATGCTGAGGTTCATAACTGTGGAGGCACCAAGTCCTCTGCAGCCGAAAGCATAATTATACGAACCCAAAATAAAAGCTTGCATTTTATCTTTATTGATGCATTTTTTTTTTTTTTTTTTTTGAGAGGGATTTCAACTACTAATTATGCACGATCTTACCTTTATTTATAAATGAAGTCCAAGGAGGCGGGTGTTATTACTCAAGTCTTTTAAACCTCCAGACCCTCATCTTTGTGTTGTTGATACTCAGTCTCTGCTGCCTATTTAATGATAAATCAATCTATTTAACTCCAAACGTTTTTAGGTCCTAATCAGGTTTAAAGGAGCACTTAGAGCTCTTAAAGCTTCAAACTTAGTCTCCCTCTAAAACCTATTATGACTGAAAATCCAGTTCAGTAAAATCTTTATTTTTTTAAGGAAACAATCTTGTTTTTTTCAGACTAAATTTAAAAGTGTACTTTCCCTCTGTGCAGCTAAGAAGCATTTAACAACCTCGCACCTTGAACACCTGCTGTCTGTGCTTATGATGCCCCCTATCAGTGAGGCACTGTGTTTTATGCCTCTCTTTAATTTTGCTGTGCATTTTTGGTAGAAAAAAAAGTACCACATTCATTAAATGTAAAGGACAGATTATGAAACAATTTGTTTTGTACGCGCTATAATCCAACACGTGTCCTGGTGTTAAAAAGAAAGAGCAATGGGAACGCTTCAAGCACCTGCACTACTCAGTGCGAGTCAGCCCAGCCAGAGGTGAGGCTGCTTCACTCCACTTTTCATTTATTTTAGTAACTGATGTTTAATTCTTCAGCTTTGTTAAAAGGATTTTCTCTCATCCTTTGAGCATAGAATTTTCATGATAACAGGTGGCTACGATTATGAATCAATTTAATGTTTCGGTTCTTTCAAAAAAATTTTTGAAGATTATATATATTGCATCTGTTTCTTTTGGTTGAAATGCATCCCAAATGGAAAAAAAGGTTTAAACTGTACATTTTATGGCGTGCAGGTGGCGCAGGGGTTAGTGCGCACGACCCATGTAAGGAGGCCTTAGTCCTAGAAGCGGGCGACCCAGGTTCGAATCCGGCTTGTGGTCCTTTCCCGCATGTCTCTCCCCCTCTCTCATACCCCCTTTCC
>JAUZNJ010094048.1:0-22070 GCA_034780135.1 Jordanella pulchra
CTGTTCTAAGCATCTAGCCAACGCTCTGATGGGTTCATAGTCACCTGGTGATATTGTGATGTAAAGCTGCGTGTCATATGCATAATTGTGGTAACTGATCTTGTTGTTTGCTATAATCTGAGCTAAGGGGAGTAGTGATCATCTGTCCAAAGGGTCAGTTAATTGAGTTTACTATAAGGTGAACTGTACATTCCCCGCTCTGTATAGTGATTGAGGGGTTATGGTGGACGTTTAAACACAGACACTGCTTTAGAGCGACCCTTTTGCTCTCTCATTACTGCCAGGCCTGCAGATTTGTTCTAATTAGGGTGTTTTTGTCTGTAGTGTCCTTAATTAACTTAGAGTCCAGTGGAAAAGGAAGATTTGAGAGGCTGGGTTTGTTTTCACCAATTCTAGATCTAACCATATAGAATTTGAGTCATTGTTCACTCGGCTTCCTAATATTGAGAACAGCTGAACCTCCCTGCTCAACAAGCATCTGAAACGTAGCCATCTTTAGTCATTATTTCTTTCTATTTCAAATAAATGAACTGATCCAACCATGCATTACTTGTGTTTTTTATTTAATAGAATAGAAAACAATTGAAAATAATAAGAGTCTTGAAAGAATATTCATTTGAAGTAAAGAAATCCTACCCATCCCTGATAGTAGGAGAGCAATTTATTTACTCAAGTCATCACATATCTGTTTGAACGGAGGTTCAAATTTGGCTGTGTACATCATTTCTCATAATGGGATGATGGAAATCCCAAGGTAAGTAAAGCTTATGTGTTTGGATGGACAAGAGATTGGCCAAGAGAAGTCACTTAGTGGCATAATCAAAGACTTAGAGAATGTTATTTTATAGCTTGAAAATATAATAAATTGGTGTATTATCTCCAAAACATCTAGTATAGATAAATATATTTTAAAAAAACAGTATATCATCAGCATATAGAGCTTTATTATCATCTGTTTACCAACTGATAGTCTGGTGATATCTGGATTAGGCTGTACTGTATGTAAAACACTTACTTTTTTAAAATCTTGCCCATGTCCAAAGTGTATTTCTGCATGATTTCTTAAATCAATAGGGAAATGAACGGGCTCAACATTTATATTCACTGAAGACAGATCATATTTTTCATTAGGTTCCTTGCTCATAAGGCTATAGAGCACATATTTGTACATTAGTGCCATTTAAATCAATTTATTATTCTACATAATATACACATTAAATGAGTTGAGCAATGTCCGTTATCTATAAAGAAGACTCTAAGGTGACTGCAGAGACAAACTCTCCCCTATAAAACCTAATTCATAGAAGAAAAAATACACATAATGGTATCAATGCTGCCACCATCAGGCTGAGAACTGCTTGTTCCAGGGGTATGGGATTAAATCCCAGGAGGATCAACAAATCACTTGGTAGGGGTGGCCACAAAGGTGGCCAATTATTGGCTAGTGGTGGCCATGGCCCCTAGATCCGCCCCTGTATTCGAGCAACATTCACAGGCTGAAAACCAGAACAGAATCACTTTAAAAATTACTACTTCCCAGTACCAAGTCCTGCGGTAAATTGAATGTAACATATTACAAGAACAAGGGCCATTATGGCCTGATTTATACAGTTTTTCAGCAACACAAATTATTTGGGGTTAATAGGGATGCACTGATTGATCGGCCAGCTGAAGAATAACCCTAAATTTTCCTAATTTTGGAAGATAGGCAATCAGCCAATACTTAGAAACCTGAAAATCACCCCCTGTCAATAGTCTACACTTCAATTTATACTCGAGTATAAAGTGCAATTATTTAAGAATCTTTTATTGTTTCACTTGTACAGATTCATTTTTTATTCTAGATGATATTGATCTTATAACAACTGGCAATGTAGTTATCAAACAAAAAAAAACACATTTTTGGCAGTATTGGTCAAAATTGAGAACCTGTCTCCTTCCTGCCTAGGAAGAAGGATACGGACATGGTGATGGCATCTGTATCATATCACACAAGAAGGCAGTATGTTTTCAGTTTTATCAAAAAGTAGATCCACAGCCGTGCCTCATACAAACTTAGATGTTGTGAATTAACCTAAAAAGATCTTACAAAGTCATAATATCATGATCTAGAATTTTCCAGAAATGTTAAAAAGCATGAATATAAGGGCATATAGGGTTCTGGGAAATATTGTAAGAAAGAAATATTTAAATCTCTAAAATCTCTCTCATTAATCTGCCATTTAGCAAATACGACTAACCTAAACCATGAAGGTTTACTTTGATTTAATGTCAAATAGTGAGAAAAAGAGATAATATGTCCTTCTAAACAGTGAACCTGATTATATCTGTATTTGAGCTTGTATAAAAGTAAGAATTAAACCCCATGAAGATTAGAGATAATTTATGATAAATTTGACCTTTTCTCACCAATATTGTACAGTTATTCCACTAGGATGAAAAAAATGTTCAGACTGAATTAAAGGCACAAAATGAATATAACACCTTTACCCATGATGACTCAGCACATTATGAATTACCTCTACTGCTGCCAGTAAGTCTGAAAAACATGTATATGACCAAGCATAGGGAAGGATTTATAGCATTGTATACTTAGAAACACTAGCAAATGTCTTCCTCTTTTATTTATTAACTTTGATTAAATACTCTTTCATGTAAATCATTATGTTGTCTCTGCTGAAAAGCAGTCCCTGCTTTGATTAAATCCGTTCAATATCTGTCATAACCAGATTGGCCTTTTTTACGCAGGCACGAATCCCCGGTTTCCTGTTCAAAACAATCACCATCACTCATCAGACCAGAGGAAGTCGAATGTCCTTTCAGCCACATTTTCTGCAGCACACTGTTACTACAGCCTGATGTTGTTTGAACAGGAAGTGCCATTAAGGAGTGCAGTAAAATACAGAAAGATAAAAGCCTTTTATCAGACCCAGTGGGAAAACCTTCCTGCTGGGAGCAATGTGAAGTTGACAGGGAGGAGAAAATGTGCTTTAGGCTCATGTAATCAGGCTTAAAGTCTTGGCAACAGGCATACAGGTTAATTTTTTATTTCATAAGATTACTTGCAGCAGAGGGCTGGGCTCATTTTGTTGTGGTTTCACAGGCATGATCTCATTTCATTATCTTGACAAGAGCAGGTAGAGTTACATCCTTAATGAAGCCACCCGTAGCCTTCTGTTCTCAGAATCGGCCCTTGGTGTTTTTGATAAAGGCTGACCTTTAGTCTTAACCTCATGTCATTATTAACTTTTGAGAGAAAAAAAATAATGCTGCAGCCATAGTGTCGACTTGGTTTATATTCAGTCCTAATTTATGCTTCTCTTTCACGCTGTACTTTTTCTCTACAAGTTAGTATAGCAAGCTAAAAGTTAGACATTTGGTTATGTTTTTTTTTCCTTTGAATTGGCTGCTAGCTGTCAAAGAGCCTTCCCTGATCCTCCTGATAATTAGTCCTGTGAGGTTACTGTGGCTGTTAAAATTTTGAGATCTGATTGAAATGTGATCAGATTATCATAATAAAATAAACAAAATTGTACCCTTTATATGGCTATAAATAATCAGATATTGCCAATGGGACTAGAAATAGTCAATAGGAATATTCTGATAATACCTCGGTAGAGTGATTAACCCCTCAGTAAGTAATGACGTAGGATGCCCATTTAGGTCAGCTAACTTATTCAGAGCTTGGAAAGTTCAGTTTGGCAATTGGATGTGAAGTTTTCTAAGATGTTTCGCCTCTCATCCTCATGAAAACTTTACATCCAGTTGCCTAACTGAACTTCCCAACCTTGATCATGACCTGGATGACTGAAAACCTTCACAGATATGTTACCTCTTTCAGAATAACTTAATCCTAAAAAGTGTTTACATGCATACCTATCAGAGTATCAGTCGGCATAAACCAGACATCTCAGTTAAATTCCAATTTCATTGCAATCCTGTTGAGTCCGATCAGAATATTCTGACTGACATGTTTACATGGCACATTTTGGTCCAATCTGCTGTCTATTCTGATTAGTTGTGTTCATGTAAACAAAGCTAATTAAGGAGGCTTGTCAGCAACTGACCAATCAGCCACTGTGATTTCTCCTGAGTTGAATCTTCCCTCACCTGCATCAGATTTAGCCCCTTTACCTATTGTATGACAGATTGTTGGGATTTTGATTTATGAACACATAGGGATTTCATTACAAAAACAAAAAAATGGCTACATGGTGTCAGTGGAGAACATGCGATTCAGAAACATAAGTACAGGGTTGAACAAGTTAATTATATTTCCAAAACTGGAAATTATTCTTGAAAAATAAACAGAAAAAGGCACGTTGCCATCCTAATTAGCAGCTAAACATAACAGAAAAAAATTTGTTCTTTTGTGCAAAAGAAACATGTTAATCATTATAACATTGAATACTTATTTTTCAAGCATAAAAATGCATATGGTAATAAACTGCATCCAAGGCACTGTGCTGGGATGAGTTACAAGTATTGATATACAGTGTTATTTATTAAAGCAATAAAAACATGCCTCAGACTTTTTACCCCCTATTTTTAGTATTATGGCAAAAGGCCTCAAATACATCTTGTTGACTCACAACCAACAGGACTTTGTGTCCATTATTATTTTTCCTTTGTCTTTGAAAATTGTATGTTTTATTGCTGATTTGTCTTTTGTTGCCTTCAAATAACTTCTTTGACTTGATATGGAAGAAAATGTCGTTTGACTTGAGATTTATTGAATAGGAAGAAATGCCTGGCCTCTCTATGTGGCCAGTAAAGCTATCATGCATTTGTCAGAGCTTTAATTACACAGGCTTAGCGTTCATAATGGGCAGTGCAATCTTACTGTGCATCAAGTCAACTAATGGGCAAAATCATACAAAATAAATTTTATAACCTTTCCACTATGTTACTATTACTATGTTGTTTTTTAACCCTTATTTATAAAGGCCATATAACTGAGATCCCCAAATTCATTTTCAAGAAAGACCTGTTTGATAAAACAAAACAAAAAAAACAAAAAAAAACCAATAATGTTTGCAAACAGTAAAAATACAAGTAAAAAGTAAGTAGATAAAGAAAAAAAAATGAAGGCAAAGATTAGGTATAAGTCACAGAAATGTGGTTTTGGCTGCAAGAGGTCTCAGACTTTTTTCAGTTATCCTGAAAAAGAGCCGAAATCACCAGCAGTGGTGTGAAATGGGTGGCCCCCAAACAGGTAGTTGTTTGGTCATGGTGAAAACAAGAGTCTCATTTCCAGGTTGGGAAAATACCATCAGAAAAAGGTAAAAATTCTTAACAAAAGGTATTATTTAATCATACAAATTCTTATATTTGAGTTTGGAAGGCAAAAAAGCAATGTATAGAGAAAGCTCATTAAGAAAGCTCCTCAATTCTACTTGGAAGGGTCCGACATACAGCCAGAATTATGTGTCTGATTGAGATTAAACTACCTAAGGGACATTTGAGCAAATGTCAGGAGGAGTATATTGTGTCTGCAGACAAAATTTAAAAAAATGTGTCAATTAACAACATATGCAAGAAATGCAAGCTTGTGCACCTAGTTCTAGATTATATATGTATATGTTGTAAAATCTGTCTATCGTTTAAATAAACAACTGTCTTCAGTGTTGAAACTGCTACTCCTTTAACTTGTCAGTGAGGGGGATTAAAGTAAGCCAAAATCTATCACAGCAATAACAGTAAATATCCAACATTTTAGCAAATGTAGGTATAACTTGGGGTTACATAGAAATAAATCATATTTGGAGTCATTAGGGAGTATTTAAAGTCTTTCATCTGAGGATGGACAGATCAGAGGAAAATAACAGTGGTAGCGAAAGATAATGGCTTCTGTGAGCAGGAAGGGCTTCCGATCCATATCAGAATTAATTCTGTTCCCAACTTGGGCTGGAACTCAATTATGCAGCACAGCAGCTTTGTCTCCTTTGTACGCTCTGTCACCCTACAATGACAGGGATTTGCAAGGCTGAAGTGTTATTACTGTGAATGAGGGACTATTCTTAGAAGTGGCAGAAAAAGGTTTTGTTTCAGTGTCTCTTTGTTTGTAGCTACTTTTAAAGAAATTAATTTTTCTTTGTTGTTTATAATTTAATCTAATACAAAGGTAACAGAAAAAAAAAACAATTAAGCAAAATTGAACAGAGATGGTCCAAGGTTTAGAGCCTGTGAGGTGATCCAAGAGCTTTATTTCTATTTTTTCTGTAACACCGGAAAAAGACGCCTTACTTTGCTCCCACATGAGTTGTTGTCTCTACCCTGATCAGAGTTGGTTTGCTTTTTCCAGACAAACATGTATGTATGTATACATGTTCCACATTCGCCAATGGTGTTAGAGTCTCTTATAAAACAGAAATCTTCTCAGCTGGCCAAAAAGTAGTCTACGTGGATTAAAGGTTTTTATTTGGCACTGATTTCTTTTCTTTTGTTTTACCTTCAAGAATTGATTGGAAAATAAGGATTTTATCATAACTGTGGTGTAAAAAAAGATACAGGTCATTTTAAAAATGTTACTTACAATTTTGTTACACATCTTCAAAACCCACATAGCTCCTCAGTAGGAAAAGGAGTCATTATAAGGTACAAGCTGGCCAGTCAGAAGTGGATTCTAGGGTAAATATGCAGCTAAGTTCCTCAGGAATAACATTTTGTCAAAAATTTGGACTTGTGTGTTAGCTCAAAAATGGGTGATTTTTTTTACAGAAGTAAATCAGCACACACATTTGTTACTCTCACAAGATTACTTATTATTTTATGAAAATGTATCTTTCAGCCGAACTGGGGTTTGTTCATAGACTAGACCAGCTTAAATGGAAGGCAAAATGTCTTTGTGAAGAGTGTATTTTAATCTAAAAGTAGTTTGATGAAAACATCCTGAATCATCTGGGTAAATTGCAGTGTTTTATTTATAAAACAGAGCAAAAAACTCAATTAAATACATTAAAATTCAAAAACAGAAGTTAATCTTTTTAAACAATTTTTAGCGACCTATTTATAAATCCTCAAAATAAAGAAAAATCAAAAATTTTGCTGTAATTTAATGTCCCCATGTTTTTACCACCTTGATTAAACTCTGGATGACATTTATTGTAAGAAGAATGTGAAGACGGTATGTCTTCATCGACATCGCAATATCCCAGCTTTGCATCAGCTCAGTTCTGAATTAATCCTCAGGTACACTTTAATCCTGCTTTAGGAAGCCCATTAAGTCAGTGTTTCATCAGAGAAAGTCTATTTCTATTTGATTTTACTTTTTTACGTAACAGAAACAGTGTGGCATAATCCACAAGGTATTAAATAGCACAGTAGGAGATTGCAGCTGTTGATGTGCAGGAGTGAAGCCCGGCAAGTCTCTAACTTTTCCAGTTTTCTACTAAATTAAAGAGTCGTTATTGTTGTATTTTTTAGTGGGAAATCGAAAAGCTATGGCTTTATAGGATTTCAAGATTTAAAAAACAGGAATAATACAATTCTTTTTTATCTAAACCTTCAGTTTTTTTGTGTGTGTGTTTTATAGCAACAGGACATTACCATTGCTCTGCTCCAATCAACTGTTAACTCTCCAGTGTGTGCAGATTTCTGTTGAACTAAGGTCACTTAGACCGCTGTCTTCTGTAATTAAATTACTAACTGCAAATAACAAGCCTTAAAAACACTAACTAAAAATAGATATCCTTAGAAAAATTGCTCTAAATTAAATGATATCAAGACTTTATTGCAGTTTTTTAAGCTAATTTTGACTTAATTATTTTTTCATCTATTTTAAGAAAAGCAGGGAACCTAAATTACTTATTATATATATACAATTGTATATCTAACCTTAGAGAAGCTTAGACAAAGATATTTAGATGCTTGCTTCGAGATGTGTTTCATTATTCATGCAAAAGTATCACCATAAAAAGAGCTAGTTATTGTAGCATTTTAAGCTGCATTTGAAAATTGAGTTCACTGCATGAGAACAATGACTAATTTATTTAATTCCTTGAATGTTTACGTACAACATTTTTACATAACTAACCATCATCGTTCCAATTAATATTCAAGTTGTGATTTTACCAAACTTTTTATTTAATTAATCAGTTATTGAGATAAAAACTGTGCACTTAGTTGATTTGTACTTTTTGCCCTGAGTTTATAATCATTGTAGAGTAAACATTTTTTTTTATCTTAGGCGTGACCTTTAAATAATATTTCTAACTTCCAGGTCATGAATATAAGTAGACCATTACACTAACCACTTACTCATTCTGCTTGGTTAATTATGTCTCTTTATTTGAATTCCTTGTGCCAGATACAAGCTTTTTGAGGGTGAGACTTCACTACATTGCTAGCACTTGCTATGGCTGCCTGATCTCATAGATGAAGACATGACTCCTGCATGCATTATTAACCCTTAAACTACTGCTTTTGGCCCTGCATTTCCATCCTGCTATGTCATTGAGATGGGTAATGCAAGACTGTTAGGAAAGCAGCACCAATTTTATTGTGAAAGATTACTTCTGGAATACAAGCTATTCCTTGGAGATGTTTGCAGTTATTTAAGGGTTAACCAGGTATATCAACCAGTTCTTGCTTGTGTTACAATAAATGCATGCATTTTTTTCCAACAGATACAATTTTTTGGGAAATACCATTTAATGCACTTTTTTGAACACGTGTGTTTCTCTTCTTTTGAAAGTCCTAAAAATGCATTTTCAGGAAAAGAAGAATGCATCTGTTTGATATTTTCCTTTTACACACATGTTTCAGTTTTTGATCTGAATTTTAGCATTTCCAAAGGGAAAAAACATTTCTTTTCTTCTGTGTCTCACAGTCCTATTGAGTCCTGTCCGAACTTCTACAATGACTTCACCTTACAGATCGACATGGCGTTCAACGTGTTCTTCTTGCTATATTTTGGCCTTCGTGTAAGTAAACATTTTAATTGGTGAGAAGAATATTATTACTTCTGCCAAGGAGGCTATGTTTTTAGTAGGGTTTGTGTGTTTTTTGTTTGTCCATCTGTCCGTCTGTGTTCAGGACAACTTGAAAAGTTATGAACGGATTTTAAGGAAATTCTTACCAAAGGTGCACCACAGTCCACGGAACAATCAGTTGAATATTGGTAATGATCCACATCATAATCCGAATGCAGGACACTTTTAAAGGATTGTTTAACATTATTTGGTTAAACAAGCAGTTCCCCTCTAAACCACAGAGTTGCAGCTGTGACTATCGACAAATTCAGCATTAGACTCAAAAAACCCCAGAAGTATTATACTGAAGACAAAAACAAAGGAAATGTGGGCCTTGTCTCTCTCGAAATCTCAATCTGATGATCAAAGAAGAAAACAGAGTACAGAGTGAATGAAGAAGATGAGAACAGGACAGACACCAGAGGCTGGTGTCTGTCTATACCTTACGCTATACCTTATTCATAAACTTATATAAGGATTTTAAGGAAATTGTAACCTAAAGAGCACCTCATGCCGAGGATCAAGTCATAAAAATGTGGTAATGATCTAGCTAATGTGCTACTTTTAGCTATAAATGAAAGTCACAATATGGGGCAAAATCTTGCTGCTTGGCGGATGTCTGCGATCTCAGAATGCTTTTCTAGTTGTTATTGTCAAAGTTGGTATGCTTGAATTAAAATAAAAATAGACTCTGATAAATTGATAAAAAAACAAACAAAAAATATAACAGAGCTAAAACTAATAATATGTTCAAACTAGAAAAGCACTTGGAGCAGACCTCCAAAGCAGCAAATTTTTTCCCAAATTATGACTTACACCTATAGCTGAAATTGGCACATGATCTGGATCATTGCCAAATTTTAACAACTTGTTGCTTGGCATTACATTAGGATAGAGATGTAAGATGTCTTATATACAGTAAGGTGATGTTATGTACATTGAGCTATGATGCGGTGCAGCTTTGGTAACAATTTCTTTAAAATCCTTTCATCGGGTCTTAGAAAAGCAGACCTCACATTAACACCAACTCCATTACCAATACGGTCTCCATTTAGAATAAAATCTGTTAAAATGCTCAATGATATACAACAGTTTAGAAGATACAGTTCATCAGATAAGCTCCTTTTCCTGCTGTTTTGATGCTTTACCCACAGATGCTGTACTGTTTTAGTGTCTGATTTGATTCAAATCATTAACACATCCCTCATGTCGGGTATTTTCCCAAGGGCCTTAAAAACGTATTATCAAACTATAGTTAAAAAAGAGAAACCTGGACAAGTTAGTCCTGGAGAACTTTAGGCCCATCTTAAACCTAATCTTCATCTGTAAGATAACTGAAAAAGTTGTGTTTCAACAGTTAAATGAATTGAATTACAAGCTTTAATGTCTTCCAGCCAGGTTTCCATGCCAACCACACAACAGAGACTGCCCTAATTAAGGTGTTCAGTGACTTTGGTATAAATTCAGACTTTGGAAGAACCACAGTGCTGGTATTATTGGACCTCAATGTAGTGTTCGATACTGTTGATCGCTCAATTTTATTAGAGCATCTGGAAAACTGGGTCGGCCTTTCTGGTACCGCACTGGACTGGTTTAATCCTACCTGAAGTACAGGGACTTCTATGTGTCAGTAGGGAACTTTAAATCAGACGCCAGAAAACTCACATGTGGGTTTCCTCAAGGATCCATTCTAGGGGCCCTTCCTATTTAACATCTACATCTACATGCTCTACTTAGCTCAGATTATAGCAAACAACATGATCAGTTATAACTATGCAAATGACACACAGCTTTACATCACAATGTCACCAGGTGACTATGAACGTATCCAAATGTTTTCTAGATGCTTAGAAAAGATCAATATATGGATGCACCAACTGAATAAAAACAAAACTGGGTTGATAATTTTTGGACCAAAGGAGGAGAGATCCAGAGTTAGCTCACAGCTTTAGCTACTAGAGCTAGAAACCATATATTAGTGCTGAAATCTTGGTGTCATGATAGACTCAGACCTTAACCTTCAGAGGCAGTTAAAGGCAGTTACTAAGTCAGCCTTTTATCACCTAAATAACATTTCCAGGATTACAGGACTAATGTCCAAGCAGGGGCTGGAAAAATTCCTTAATGCATGTCCATCAGACAGCTGCAGCTGATCCAAAACTCTGCTGCCTGCGTTCTCACTAACCCTACCCTAACCCGACATGAGCCTGGTTCGACAGTTCGTACACTAGCTCCCTGTAGCTCAGAGAATAAACTTTTAAATCCTTCTATTAGTCTATAAATCACTAAATTGATCAGCACCTCAATACATTAAAGAGTTGTTATCAGTGTATCAACCTTCCAGACCACTCAGGTCTTTTAGTTCAAACCTACTCTGCACATCCAGAACCAGAACCAAACATGGGGAAGCAGCATTTAGTTAATATATTCCACTTATCTGGATCTAACTCCCAGAAGCTGTAAAAGAGCTGAAAGCCTGAGTTCTTTTAAGTCAAAGTTAAAAACCCATTTGTTTAAAGCTGCCTTTTACTGTTGAAGTTAAACTGTTAAGTGAGGTATTATTAGACTAGGGTTTTGGTTCAACTGTTTTTTTCAGTTTCATTGATGTTTTTATTTTTTGTTTTTCTTTTATTCTTCTTTTTTTTTTCCTTTCATTTTTTTTCTAATTCATGGAAAGTACTTTGAAATATCCTTGTACTGAATTGTGCTACACAAATAAAACTGCCTTACCTTGTCTGTAAGTTTAGCAATATGGCAAAGCATGTGTCTGCAGCCTCGGATGTTTGTTCTGCTCTCACCTCATGAGGCACACCTCTGGTAAAAAAAAATCCATAAGATTTGTTCATAATTTTTCAATCGATCCTGCTAACAAACCAAAAATGTTTCCTTTTTTGTTGTATTTTTTTTTTTCTTCACTAAAATACCTCCGGACTTTTTGAGTGTGATGCTGAGGCCATCAAAGTCACCTCTGCCTCCCTCTGGTTTAGTTGGGAACTTCTTGTTCTGCTGAATATCCCTTTCGCACAACGTTAGAGAATCTTTAAAAAAAATCCTGTATCCAGATTATGATCTGGATCATCGCTAACATTTAATGGATTGTTCCTTGGCATCAGGGATAGAACTGATAAAAAATGTGATTAAAATTTGTCTATACCTTTCCAAGTTATCCTGTAAACAGATACACAGACACGCACACCCAGACACACACACACACACACACGCACACACACCTACACACACACACACACACACACACATAAACTCCCTAAAACATATCGCCAAAAAGGTGAGTTTTTATTTGCTTAAAAAAAACTAAACTTAAGATCAACCGCAGGCAGGTTTGCGTGCCACATTGCGGCCATGTGAACAGGTTCCAAGACCTTCTTAAAAAAATTCCCCCCAAAAACCCTGTCCATTCAACGGCTCTCACTGTTGCTGCTGTTTGTCATCTTTGTCTCTATCTGTTTTAACCTTCCACTTTACTTTCATCAATATGCTTAGATAAACATTCTGCCAAATTAAGTTTTTCTTCTCTAAACCTTTCATTAATGCAGCAGACTTAGATCTAGCACTCTCTGTATGTAGGCCCTTACACGAAAAAGTTATTTCCCTATAAAATCCATTTTTAATTGATTCCCTTTTGATGTTGACATTTTTTGTGAATATATCACTCGGAATGTAATGAACCTATTTGAGTTTCCATCTTTTTTAAATAATGGACTTTTGATTTTCCTATAGTTTAAAACTGGTTCTGTCATATTTTCTGGTTATTTCTGCAGTTTATCGCTGCCAATGACAAGCTGTGGTTCTGGCTGGAGGTTAACTCGGTGGTGGACTTCTTCACAGTTCCTCCCGTCTTTGTGTCGGTGTACCTAAACAGGAGCTGGCTCGGTGAGGAGGGACTCTTACTCTTATTTACCAGATTAACTTGTAATGACAGCAGACAGAACTAAGTCCTTGATTAGGGAACTGTTTTTATTATCTTATAGATTCATTAATGCTATTTTTCTTCTTTACTGTAGCAGAATTATACCGCACTCCTAAGAAGAGTATGCACTAATGACATTTATTATGATGTTTATCTTGATTGCTTTTGTTGTCTCTACAACTGCTTTGCATGGACATCAGGTTTTTACCACCTTTTGGATCCTCGTCAGCTCCAGCATAGATTTCCAGTAGTACAATTAATTTATGTATTGTTTGAAAAGAACTAATTGCTTAAGGGGGGTTTGAAGCATAAAAAAACCTTTGTTTGGTGCTTTGTAGCTTAAAATAGTAGTCAATCAAGTAAAGGGGTGAAGCTTATCACTCAGAGAGGTACAAGATTACAACATTCCATTTTTTCCCAGTGACTTTCAGTTTTATTTGGTCAATAAAAGAAGATCTTCATTTAGCAATAAATGTTTCCTACTCTGAAGATGGAGATAAGCTGAAAGAGACAGGTGTGTATAACCTTACTCTGTTATGTCCCCCATATGTGACTTAAGGTGTAAACAACGCAAAAGCAGGTATAATTGTTGTCTAATGCCGCCATCTAGTGGACAGTCTAAAAATGGATTGCCATTACGATATTACACATTACTTTGAGAGCTTGTCATTGTTTTGGTGTGATGAGCTGTAAATTCTGGGCATTGACTGGAGTAAAGCCAAATGGAATTTGCTTTTCTTAAGTAAAGCTTGTGTGGAACCATATTACTCATATTTTGTAGAGCCACTTCTGAAGGGAGACAAAGAATTTGCCATATATATAAATACTGGATTACATTATGGTTAAAGTTGTCCATATAAAATGTTTTGTCTGGCAAGTATCAATATTCAGCTCCCTTGAGCCAATACTTTGTGGCATTACACATGACATCAGTTATATCTGTAAGTCTGTTGGGTATGTCTCTACCAGCTTGACTGATCTACCAGAGACTGATCTCTGTCCATTTTCCTTTACAAAAAGTCCACCCGCCCTGGTTAGCACCTGTGAGGTTATATTTAATTCAGGTCCTAATTGTCATCTTGACTTCTTTTCCTCAAGTTCTCACCTCAAATTGCTAAGCAGCATTGCTGTTACATTTCTGTTGCATTTGTATTACATTTGTATAGGTAGTGTTCTTTTTGTTGTCCTTTCAGTCTAACATGACTCAAGATTGAGTATTTGCCTAGACTGACCTTTCTTTCTTTTAGCTAATGCATAGGAATAAATGCTTGATCTAAGCCACCACTCTGCCGATCCCACTCTCCAAGATTCTCTGTGTATTTTCAAATACTTTGTCATGAACATGCTCAGCTTTGCATGATATTCATTCATGGAGTAATGGGAAATTTTACAGACAAAAAAACAGTTATTTCACAAATGCAAGCTCAGGCATCAACTATATGATGCAATTAATGTTTTGTTATGCAGTGTTTAGATTTTTACCTATAGAGTGGTCTATATGACCATCACATTAATCTATGTCAGTGAAAACAATACAGGGGAGCATTACTTTTTCAGATAAGATTTCAATATTACTTCATTTTTTTATTTTTTTGTCAGAGATAAAGAAAAAAAAACACAAACAGCTTTTAGTATTAAACTGTCACCACTCGAACAAAATGTTCCCAAGTTAAATGTTTTGTTTTATATATAGCAGTTTCCAATTTCAGGTTAGAACCTTCAAAGATTACAGCTTTCGCTGAGCATTATTGCTTTTAATGCTCAACACTCATTCGTGAAAAAAAAGAAAGTCCTCCATGTAAGCTAGAATTTCAAATTTACAGGGGATTAGAGCGTTTTAGAGTGTTTTTGGCAAAATAAAAACTGGTTAAAAATTACAACAGGGCTTTTATTTTAGTGCTTTGCAGAAATCTTTACATGTTTCTACAATTTTATCAAAACCCAAAGTAATGAATTGCAATGGACATGACCAACAAATAAAAAGCAAACTCAGGAAAGTCTGGTGTTTTTATATGCTATACTATATAGATTTGACAATAAAATAAGTAAAACTCAACGCAGCATATTGCTTTAAGACGTCATTTAAAAATTCTGTTCAAAGACTAGATGTCCTGCAAATTAGTATCCCACAAAGGACAATAGAATCATTACTGGCACCACAGAAATCTCTGCCTTATTTGATCTCAGAAGATGTTGATCGTCAGAAGAAATAAAAAATAGATTTTTGGACACATACAATATTGGGTACAGTGCAAAATCAAAATTATGCAAAATTATGGAGGCTGTAACATGTTAAGTTTTGGATGAAAACCTGTATGGCTGCAAAAACTTGAGATTCAGGTGGAAGTTAAGCTTTCATTTGGCAAGAAACCCTAAGCTGCAGTTACATTAATATGGATTAGATCAAAGCAAATTTATTTTCCAAAGCCCTAGACAAAGACTGAACGTAATCTAGAACTAGAAGATTCATGCCCTGCAATGCTTTCCAACCAATCTATCTGGACTTCAGTTATTTTGCTAATAAGAATTAGGATACATTTCAGTCTCTAAATGCACAAAGCTATAGAGACATACCACAAAGCTGGAGTTGCAGCAAAAAGGCAGCTGTACCAAGTATCGGCTTAGGTTGGATAAATTCAAAAGCACACCACGCTTTTTGATTTATGATAATAATAACTTTTCAAAACCCTGGAATTTCCTTGCACTTTGAAAACAGGCATGACTTTGTGTTTGTCTGTGACATAAAGTCCCAGTACTTAGGTTTAAGGGTAAAATATGACAACATCTTGAATTGTTCAAGGAGTGTAAATACAAATTTACAATCTGTTCTCCTCATTTTGACAAATATATATGAGAGGTTCCCTAAAATGAGCCTTTTTCAGACTTTTTCATGGACTTTAGAACCAGGAAGATAATTCTGGCAGAAAACAGTATTTATATTCTATCCAAAGATTTAATTTTGATTTTTATCCACTGAAACGCTCCGAACATAGTAAAATTATGTTTTTTTGTGTAATCCTCAACCCTCCCCCTCACTCTGACAAACACTGTTAAAATTAATCTGGAGGTTTTTTTTCCCTGCTGTGACACTGAATGCCAGACGGAGTGATCTGTATCAGCTGCTGATAGAATGTTGCGCATTTAGTTTTGGTGTTAACTCACATTAATACATTGGTTATGATTAATTTAGGGATTATTGCAGAATCACCGAATCTATGACACACAAACAAACGCTATGAACACCATAACTTCCAAATGTTCCACGCACAGCTTTGCTCTGTGGTCTTGTGCAACAAAGATACAAGCTGTTCCCTGTCCAAGATTAGTGAATGAACTTTTGTTCATGAGCAGTACTTGTAGAGTCACAGAGATGAGATGTGGGTTATATTGTAAAACCAGCTGATGGGCATGAATGCAGTCCGGCCTCTTGCTTTCCCAGGATGAATCCTAAAGGAGCTTACACTCTAATATCCTGATGGGAAAAGGGTTTGCTTTAAGCTTGCACTGAATCGTCAAGAGAATGTTGCAAAGGTTTGAGGGACATCAGAATATCATACTTCTTCGAAGACAGCTGTTTTTTTTTTGTTTGTTGTTTTTGTTGGAGAGGGATTTTTCTACTTGATTCTACCTGATAATACAGCAGAACTTTGAATGCTGTTTTTATTTTTATCTTATTTTCTACCAACTGGAAGTTTGGCAGGGTGGTTTGTGGATATGATCCCAACAAAGATTTTAGTGTACAGGGGTCCCAATGAGGACACCCTCTCTAAGACGATCCAATGTACAACAAGACGCAAGAAATCAACAGGGGAGCTTTTCCAGAAAGGCTACAGGGTTAGAATGAGCCATGGGTTGGTCCCTGACAAAGAGGACCAGGACAGCTTCTGCTTCAGTCTGGGTGGATGCTTCCACATGATTTCCTACTGGGGTAAGACCACAGAGGGAATTACTCTGAAGTAAACGGCTAGCACGTCAATGGCTGTTTGGTTTGATGTGTCATCTGAAGCAGGTTCATGATTTGGCGGCATGTAATGCTGCAAGCTTGGCAAATTTGAAATGTGAAGTTCTGATGATGGCGTCTTATGAAGATGGTTTATTTATGCTGATCCTTTGATTTTTGATTTTTTTTACATTTACAGAAACCCACTGCAGTCAGGAAAATGTTCAGCTTTTCAGATTAAACTTTTCTAATTGTAATTTCTCTTTAGTGTGTCAGCTTCTGAGAATATTAGACTGAAATGCTTCTGTATTTGTTGAGCTCATCAGTTGGCTCCTTTTCTTTTGGCACTAAAAAAAAGCTCTAAAAAATCTCAGATAAGTTTCAATTTAATACTAAAATATTTTCAAAATGCATATTTTGAACAGTTATTTTTACTGAATACTTTTCAGCGCCATATATATATAATATATATGGCGCTGAAAAGATTTTTTTTTTGCAATAAATTGGCTTTAAACTTTCAATTTCATGTTATTTACGTAATTGTGCATGGTGGATTTAGATGTCATAGATCTTGACCAAACTACAGGATGCTAAACAGCAAACAATGTATTTGGAAGGTTATTTGGAACCTTATTACCCTTAACTTCCATTTGAAACAGATGGTCCTTCTTCTCTTGTTGCTGTGCTGGTTTGAGAAATAACAATAACATCATTATTTCCCACAGTTTATTCGTTAGCGAAATGCATATGTTTATCCCAGGTTTTAAAAAACATCCAAAGTTAGCTGGATCCTGCTGTCAGTATCTGTTATGAGACTTGTTGTGTACTGTTAAAGAAACTGTTTAAAAGTGACAACAAATATGCTGAAATCATTTGATTATAAGCCTGAGCAAAAAAAAAAAAAAATAAAATAATAGCACAAACCTAAACTCATCTTAATTGAGTCATGTGAGACCCACAGTGTTTTTTTTAGTTGTTGTCCTGGGCTTTTTTTCTCCTAGGTGAGTTATGCTTTAGGAGCAGATTTATATATGACAACGAGTTTGTTTCTCATCTGTTCTTATGTTTCTTAATGTAAGAGCTTTTTCCAGATCTTTTAGCCTCCTTGGTATTATCAGACATTTTTGTTAAAGTGATGAGTTAATTCTTTATGAATCTATATTTTCAGTTGCACGTTGGTTTGCTTAACATATTTCCCTTAAACAAGATTGTTGTTCTAAAATAGGCTTTTGATCTTAAGGCTATAAGTATTTAATAATGAAATTAGTTAAATAACCTGAACATTGACAAATCAGTTAGACAGCAGATATCCTTGGGGTTTATTTAGTATGTTTACTTCTACTTTCTACTTTGTGCTTTAAATAATTAGTGTCTTAAAAAGTCTTACATTTACATGAAGAAATTTCCACTAGCCCTGTAACGGAAATGCTTTCTAAAACGTTTCAGACCTTTTTAGAGAGGCCTCTCTCTCAGGCTGGTGTTGGGACAGCTGGTTCAGTTAGTAATGTTGTCCTTGAACTCTTGGCAACAATCAACAGCTCTGTTTTTTTTCCTCTCTATAAATACCCTCAAATTTCGGATTTGACGTCACGACTGCTTACCGATTCACTTTGGCTTGACAAAATCCACCTGTCTTTACTCTAATCCAGGTTTTCATCTCTCCCATGGTCTCAGTTTTGCCCAGCAGGAATGACGCCTCTCTAAGATAGATTTCGGCCCAACAAGATGCTGCTGGGATTAACAACAGAATGCTCTGGGTTGATGCTTAGCTTTTCTTCTTTTATATTTTAACCGGATTTTTCTGAATGATTTTTGAAATGTTTAGTTCTAAGAGTTGCTTGATGCTTCAGGTTTATTCATTATCATTATGAATCCACTAAAACTGGTAAATATGGATGAAAGTATGAAAGGTAATGATAATGTCATAGTATCGATGTTGCTTTTGGTTTACTTCCAATAACTTCTGAATGTTTTCTTTATTTCTTTTCCCACAGGTTTGAGGTTTTTAAGAGCCTTAAGATTGATACAGTTCTCAGAAATTTTACAGTTTTTGAATATTCTGAAGACAAGGTAAGATTCTTGATGTTCTTTCTATTTTTTTCTTGATGTTATTAGGGTTAACATCAATTGCTTTTTTTAAGGACAATTTTAAATGGATTGAATATTTTATGGCAAAATGAATTTTAAATCCATAATTTAACAGATTACACAAAATATAAAGAGGGACTTTGATACCAAATAGCCTGGAATGAAGCAGATTTCTGTTTTTGCTCTTGCTGCTTAGAATTAGAGCTTTATGCACAGATGTCATGTCAGGAAGATTATAACATAACAAAATCCTTCTGAATAATCTTCTTAGTCATCGACATGAAAGTAACAGACAAAGATGTGTGCACAGTGCAAGGACGTTACAGTACACTGTGATAAGACCAACAATATAAGTATTATTTACAGCCGCCTATATTAACTGTATTAATCCTTGCACAGCATTTACATGTGCAGGACATGTACTGCTTTTATGACCATGAATCTCTTTTATTTTAAAAAAACAACTGTTTGTTGAAATCCAGTGCAGAAGTTATATTTCACAATACACTGTCAACTTTTGTTTCAAAAGCAAGTAGATTTTCCAAAACTGGTATCGAGTGCATTATTCTTACATTTGTTACAAATGACACCCAGTTACTAAAATGATACTTCATGAATTATATTTACTTTTCTTTTTGCTTTTGTTTGTGTCTAATTAAAAACAGCAACTCCATTAAGCTGGTGAACTTATGTTCAATCTTCATAAGCACATGGCTAACTGCAGCAGGCTTCATCCACTTGGTAAGTCAGCTGTATTTGTTTACATGTAGCCAATTAGCATTTTCTGAGGGTAAAATCGATTTATGAAAGTAATTAAATAAAACAGTGAAACGTGTGTAATATCAATTAGTTACGCATATGCTGATGGGTATATTAAGAGCGTTTGTTTTATTTTATTTTAAGGCAAGAGTCAGCAACCTTTTTAAGGCTTTGATTTACTTCATAGGTACTGAGTCATAGGAATGACTACCACTACTGAACTATGAACTGGAGGGGTTGCCTAAATTTCATGCATAATAAACATAGTTTTATTGTATTCTGTAATTTCTAATTTACTTTTATATATTGTCATTTTAAAAACTCTTTAAATGCTTCAACTCTATAAATGATTAATGTGATGATATTCTCGTTTTTGTGATAACCAGAGAGCAAAGACTTGGAATAAAGTAAAATTCATGTAGTTAGGCTACTTTTGTCCTTTTATTGTCGCTTAGCTTGCTACATTTCTGTGGTGGGTGGCTTCAGTGTAGTGAAGCTTAATTTAATGTAGAATAACTTGTAGCTTAACTCACTACATTTTTTAAGCAGCTTGCCTAACACTGGCGGATGAGCTCTATTTACAGATGGAAAGATGAAGCAAATCAAGAAAATAACACCATCACTACTTTAAAACACGAAGGAGGAGCTGTTATGCTTCTGGGGCTTCTTTGCCTCATCTGACACCGAGTGTCCTGAAAATTCTGCTGAATTCAATAAAATCTCAAGACTATAAAGAGATTCTAGAAGAAATGTGCTTCTCAGTGTCAGAAAGTGTGTTCTCAGTTGCAGGTCAACAGGATAATGACCCACACAGCTAAAAACAGCCAAGAACGTCTAAGTGGAAAACAATGGAGTTTTCTGAAGTGGCCTTCTATGAGCCCTGTCCTAAATCCCATCTTTGGAAGGAGCTGGAACAGACCGCCTGGAAAAGGCACCTTTCAAACCTGAGACAACTGCAGTGTTCTAATAAGGAGTGGGCCAAGATACCTGCTAAGAGGAGCGGAAGCCATTAATATTTACAGGAATCATTTGATTGCAGTGACTGCAAAAAAGTTAGTCCAGCAAAATGAAATTAAGGATACTTTTGTCCAGGCCTGTTTCATGAACTTATTTAAAAACAAAAAGATTCATTTCAAGTATTGTTGAAAAGCAATGTTTGGCTTTAATTTGTCCAATTTTATAGCTCTTTTATTTATCACTACTTTTGTCAGATTTAATCAAACTAGGAGTACCAATAATTCCAGTTTTTGTAGTCTGGCACTAAACAGCCTAGTCAGAGCTGGTTGTTCTTTAGGTTTACAATAATAAAAATAAAATAAAAAGTAATGATAAAAAGGAAACATTGTTGTATAAAGTCAACAACCTGATAAAACCACAAATTACATTTAAAATTAACAGACTGTCTGAAGTATAAAAGATTTACAAGAAAAACAAAACACATAAATATGATTAATCTTTGTGTTTCTGTAAATCTCAACCTCTCTTCCAGGTGGAAAACTCAGGGGATCCTTGGGAAAGCGTTCCAAATTCTCAAACCCTTTCCTACTGGGAATGTGTCTACCTACTCATGGTTACAATGTCGACCGTTGGCTATGGAGACGTTTATGCAAAAACCACTCTTGGCCGCTTGTTTATGGTCTTCTTTATCCTTGGTGGTTTGGTAAAATATCTTCTTGTTACTTATATTTGCTTTAAAATGCTCCTTTCAACCAGATATCTTACCTTGCAAGGTTTTTCAAATACTGGGACTGGGATGTTTTTTTGTTGTTCACTACTTGCAAATATGTTAAATGTCAAACAATGTTTGAATCATACACAGCATTATAAAATGTTAAAGACTTTTATTTTTTTCAACTACAGTTAAACCCCAAATTATTCATACCCCCGGCAGATTTAGCATTGATTTTCTTTCCACATTATTCCAGGAAATTTGCTTCTAATAAAGAAGAGAAACAGATTTCTCTGAAAATATAATCAAATACTGAAAAATGACTCAATTGGGGTTGAAACGTTTTTTATCTGTATTGTTTTATTTGAGAAGTGCTTGTTTAAGATCTATAAACTTCTTAATAATGAATAAAAAAAAGGAGGTGGAAGATGAGAAGGAGGTGATGGGGAACCAGAGCACCTTGATGAAAAATGGGCTACTGGAACAAGACGGAAATGGGCGAGAGACGCAAACATGGATCTGATGGAATGCTACTACTCAAGTAACCCTAGTCAGAGGCGCTGCATGCAAAGAGGAGATTCCTGTGGGAGGAATGGTTACTTCGACATCCCCAGTCGACACTAACTACCAAACTGCCAGGTCAGAAGGGAGTTAACTACAACTACCCTCCCAGAGACTGGGTATGTAGCCCCAGTAATGAACAAACCATCTGAG
>JAUZNJ010094059.1:0-22070 GCA_034780135.1 Jordanella pulchra
TTTTATTTGTATAGAACATTTCAGCATCAAGGCATTTCAAAGTGCTTTACATAATTAAAATAAAAACAGCATGTGACGCAAACAGTGAAAAGAGAAATAAAAAGAAAGAAATAAAAAAGATACATACTTTTAATGACCTTAAGACTTTTGTATCTGCTTGTAAATGAACCATAATAAATAACAAATCAATGAGCAAACAACACTACCAAGGGCCAAAACTTTTTTCACCACTGTTAGTTTTCAGATCAAGCTTTGCTGGTTTCTACTCTGAAATACAGGTCTGTGGTGACAAACTGCTACCCACAGTAGTCAGGAGAAACCACTGCACCTCTCAGTCAATGCTGCCAGAGAAAATATTGTGCTGTAATTTCATCTTCCTCAATTTTTGTGCAAACTATCAATTATCATATCCCAAAGAGGCCCACAAGATATTTTGCTTTCAGAAAATAAAAAATGTTTGCTTTGTTATTCATTCAGTTGTAGAGCTTTTTTTTAGTAGTAGTGTTGTTTTTTTTTTTTTTTTTTTTTTTTTTGCATTTTCACTCTCTCACTATGCATTTATGGAGGACCAAGAGAGTTCCTAAAAAAGCAGCAACAGCCATTTAAAATTGAACATTTCAATCAAGCAATTTGAAATTCAATTTCAAAAGCACTTGACTTAACTGGTTTTCATTGTGTTAAGAGCCCAGAATGGTCACGTAGAAGGTAAATGGAGAGTGGAATGTAAAAAGAAAATGCAAAGTAAAAAAAAAGGGAACTGGAATAAGGAATTACCTTTTTAAATGTGTAAATAGGAAAGGTATTTGTAATCAGATCTATGAATTTTGGTTTTAAAATCTTGAATTAGAAATAGGATTTGAAAATACATTTTTAAATTTCATTCTTTAATACTGAAATGTAAAATTAGTAAGTACAAAATTACAATTCCTCTTTTGATTTAATTTAAAATGTTTAATTAGAAAATGCTTTTCAAATAGGGTTTCAAATTGCATGATTTAAATGTTACATTTGAAATGGCTGTTTTTCTTTTGCAGTGACTCTTGGTCCTTCATAGCAATTAGAGGCTAAGTTCCTCACTTTTTTTAATTTAAAAAAATATTTTCTGTTTTTCTTTTATGGCATGAAGAGTAGATAATCTAAACGAATATACAGAGACAGAATACAGCACATAATGTCAAATAGATGGATGATAACATCTATTTATTTGTAGAGGTAAAAATAAAAAAAATATTTGTATTTTACTTAAAATTTTACTTGTTATTCTGTTAAAATCGAATATCCTGTAGAAGTCATACTGTGAATAGATTCTCCCTTGTCTTATCTAATTGCGGTAAAGATGCAGCTGTTCAGTCAAAGCCTCAAAGGTTTGCTGGAGAGCATTAGTGAACAACCTCACAAGGATCCAGAAAGACATGTTAGGGATAAAGCTTTGGAGAGGTTCAAGCAAGGTTATAAAATGAAACGATATATGTAACAACTTTGAACATTGTACAAAACTCAATTTAGTCAAATTTTCAAAATTTTAAAATTATGGTTAAGACATAAGAATGTATTTAAAGTGACAGACAGGCCATTAATAAAAAGTCAGCATGGATGTCTATGGTAGCTCTGGAGGAGCTGCAGAGATCTATAGCTCATTGGGAGAAGCTGTTGACGTGGCAACAAAAAGTTGTGTATGTTCCACAAGTCTGACCTTTTTTGAAGTGTGGCAAATTAAAGTTAGTCTTGAAAGAAAGCCAAAAGAAGTGTGTAAAGAGCAGAGCAAAAATGTGTCCCTGCAAACTATTACTAAAACTTAACAAACACTGCACATGATCTGATCATAAGAGCCCTTTATTAAAACAAGGCGGCATCCTGCTGGAATACTTTTTCCAAGTAGGAAGAGTGAAGCTGGTGGAATTTAGTGAAAAAAGAGTTGGACTTGTTAAAGGCTGCAAATAAAATGTACAGCCAGAGGCACAACAGAATGGTTCAGATCCTTGAATAACACATTAGCCCTTAACCTTTTAATGATTTGTAGCAAGACAATGTTCAACGTTGCTCTCCATTAAGTCTGAGATTGAACTACTTTGCACACAACAGTTCTGATTTAGAGAGAAATGAAAATGCAGTCATTATACATTTTGATTAAAAAAATATAGATTTCATAGGTAATTTTATTTTTTAATTGATGTGTGCATTTTTTAGTGCATGGTTGCCAAGTTTGAAAGCATTTTCAGTTTCTCAGAAAGAAAACGCCTATAGCAAATTGACCAATAGGGACATGTTACACTTCTATTAATCGTCTTCAGCTCCGACCCTCTGGCTGAGTCTTCACCTAGTTTTTATGTTTGCCCCAAAAAATGAAGAGATCGATCTCTAGACTAAGTCAACAAATGATGGAGATTGCATACCTTTTTTGAACATCAAAGTGCAAAACAGAAGATATAACGTCTGATTTTTGGAAGATGGAGCTATTTTTTTGTCAGGTGCTAATAGTAGTGGGTGGAAACATAATGACTTTTTCTCCTGACCTCAGAGTGAAACATTTCTGAGAAAGGAACTTTAGTTTGAACCTGAGGTTATTCTGTCTGTTAGATGGTCATTCAAAAAATGTAACTTCATATTAGATAGACTTCAAAAGGTTTCAAAAAGCACCTTAAAGCAGGGAAAAGCCTGTCAGTTCATTTAGAGAAATTCAGTGAAGAATATCTGAATTTCTGCCTAATTCTGCCACAATCATAGAGAAAAGTATATAAGTAAATGGCACACTGAATATGTAGGAAAACCTTAATTCTAATTATGCTGTTTTTATTAAATGTTCTCAACTGGACCAGTTTCTAATTAAGTTCTTACTATGTTGTTATCCATGTCCTCAGTTGTATTAATTTACCGGTTGCTTGCGTCTGCTATCCACTTGTCTTCATTTTCATCTCATCCTCATCAATAAACAGTCTCAGAGTATTGGCTGTACCTTGCTCTGTTTATTTTTTGTTCCAGTGTCTGGACTGGACTGATCAAAAACTTTGAATTACAGACCTGCAGATGTTGTATCTGTCTATCCAGTAGTACTCCCAGGGCTTACAGGTGAAATGCTTTTGTCAGACATACAACTCTTTCGAACCCCCCCCCCCCCAATCAACCAATCAATGAAAGACTAATTTGTGGCATAGATACTTTCGTTTTTCGTAAAATTTGACTTCATTCATGACTACAAGTAATTGCTCAAAAAAATTGTCATGTTGTTGCACAAACACCAGAGAAGTCAGATGTCAGATTATCAAAATAAAACAAATTATTTTCTGAGTGTACAGATGAATGTAGAACTAATATCCGGGAGTCACTGGATACAGAGGGCCTCAAGACTGAGGAAGAGAGACTATCACCGACTTTCACCGGTACTGTTCAGTGCTATGATGAGCTTTAAAATCTGACTGAAACTCTTTAAAAAGTTCATTATGGTATAAGTGGTCACACACTTGTGTAGCAACTATTTTAATTATTTTACATAAGAAAGGAAGATTAGATATAGGTCTATAATTGACCAAGTCGTCTGGGTCAAGACATGGTTTCTTAACTAAAGATTTAATTACAGCTACCCTATAAGCCTGAATTTCCCTGTGACAGGGATTTATTGATCATATCTAAAATGGAGGTGGAAATGAAAAATGCTATGAGGAAGTATGTTAAAAGCATTACAATGTTTGGTTTCTAATCCACAGATCAAATTGAGTTCACTGTATCATTTAAACTAAAGACAATATCCTTTCTATGAAGTTTGTTTCACCTTTGAGGATCAAGAAGTGTAGCATTCATGTCTTCATGTTCTTTTCTAGTTGTCTAAAAAAGCTACACTCTGTTTACTTTTTTTGTCATGCCCCCACTGATATAGATACCAGGCTGAAATTGCACTACTGATGCATTGTTGAATAATTCAAGGAAAAAGCAGCAAAAGGATCAGTTCTGTTTGTTTTATTTGCACCCCAACCAGTAGCTCTTAAGAGCTTGACGTTGGTCCACCTTTTTGTGATCACGGGCCTTGCATTAGATTTGATTAAAGACAAACTTGTCAAAAGCTTTTTCAGCAGCATTAATGGCTGCATAAAGTGCAACGGCCTTATGTTTTAAGCGTCTCTGTAAAACTCCAGAGCCAAGGTTTCAGAGCTGAGCTGCCTTGTGGCTCTTAAGAGCTACAGTACATTGATCGCAGATCAAAATGCAGTCCTGTATTGAACGGGCTCATTAAACTGGTTGGAAGCTACCTCTGGAGAAGGGGAGAGTGCAGGCGAGACAGCCTGACAGCATTATTGATTATTCAGTTGGGGAATACCATGTTGGAGGGTGGCACAAACTGGGAACTGGCCCTGTTATGTCAGTTATAAATAGAGATGCAGCAAGGCTCTCCCTCACATTACTGATTTCTGGCCATCTTTATGGTCTGACCTACCAATTTGGATTTTTTATTCTAGAGGAAGCATATTTAGAATCTAACAAAAAATCACAATATTAAGACCCAAGTTCACTTCAGAGCATATGGCATTACCGATATCTGATTTTTAATTTTAAGCTCAAGAGCAAAATTGCATTTCGGTTAATCATGCACGTATGTTGTTGATTTTACATTTTTCTTTGAAAAGTTAACTTCGTTACAGATTTTTGTATGTTCACACCGTGGAGAGGTCACCAGTGCATTGCATGGAAACACTCAATAACAATTCAAAGAAGCCAATTAACATAACAGTCATGTTTTTAAACTGTGGAAGTTAGGTGGGGTACACCCAGGAAAGGATGCCAGTCTGTCACAGGGCAAAATATAGACACACAAAGATGTACAGATGTACACCTAAGGACAACTGAGAGATGCGAATGAACCTAACAGTCATATTTTTGGACTATGGGAGGAAGTCAGAGTACCTGGAGAGAACCAATGCATGCATGGGGAGAACATGCAAACTCCATGCAGGAAGACCCCAGGCTGGTACCAAACCCAGAACCTTCATGCTGCAACGCAACAGGGCTAACCACTGCCCCACGGTACAGCCCAGCCTGTACCCTATTTTCCTTAATTTACTTCGTGTCAGAAGTTCCTGTTCTTTTTGGGTAATATGATGTCAATTGTGTCCATGTTAAATAGCTCCAACCTCGCAAACAATCAAAGCATTATTTTCGGGATTCTTTGAAACACCTCGAACCCAGCTTAACACAGACATCAATGGCAACTCAACATAAGGTGAAAAAAGTATATAAGAAAACCTTGTTAAGTATGAGTGCAAGCTACGAAAACTAGCAGAAGAGATCTGCAGTTCCATATTTTGGCCACAGGTGGCAGTATCACTAGAAAACTCCGTAATGTCTCATGAAGGTTCTCAGTCATGAGAGGCGAAACGTCTTCTAGAAAACTACACGTCCAGTGGCCTAAACTGAACTTTCCTAGCTTGTCCATAATGTCTCTTTAAGCTTATATGTATTGGGTAATACTGCATTCTAAAGCACAAAGGCATGTCTACCTCTGAATTGCTGTCAGTGAATATATGAATAATTCAAAAATAAACAAAGGAACATTGAGTTTGAAAACCCTTCTACGGTTGCTGAATTTCATAAATTATGCACAAATGCATGTTACTGTTTTCTTTTCCGTGTAAAGCAGTTGTAATTGTCCTGTTACATAAATATGCAAAACAATCTTACCTTGCTTTGCACAGAAAGGCTCACACTTGCTACTTTGATTTACATGTGGTGGCGCTGTGGTTAGCAGTGCATCAAGAAGATTCTGCATTCAATCCCAGCCTAGGGTCTTTCTGCATGGAGTTTGCGTGGCTTCTCACTGGGTATTGTTATGTTAATTGGCATCTCTCAATTGTCCCAAGTTGTGTGTGTGTGTGTGTGTGTGGGCATGGTTGTTCATCCTTGTGTGTCTATGTTTTGCCCTGCGACAGACTGGTGTCCTGCTCTGGGTGTACCCCGCCTTACGCCCATAGTCTGCCGGAGATAGACACCGGCCCAACCGCGACCCTGACGGATGAAGCGGGAGAAGATGGATGGATGGATGTTTTGTAGGCAAAAAGAAAATATATTAGTTACAAATTATGTAATGAAAAGAGGAAATTGTCAGCATTGATCCATGACTTATTGACTGGCTCTTTGTTTTATTCTTTTTTAACAGTCTCTATTTTTTCTCACACTGTTCCATGGGTTGTTTTTTTTCTACTGGTGGTCCTACTTCCTAAGGGGGAAATTGCAGCTTTTAAGCCTTTGGGTTAAGGGTTTTTCTATGCACCTCTTTTCTAATGAGTGCATCACACTGATGCCCTAAGAGCACAAGGGCATTCAGTTTCATATCAATGCTTGCAATAATGTGTTGCAAATGTATATTGTCAAGCTGTTAGAAAGTAGAGGGAACAGCTTAGCTTTCAAAAAAAGCACCTCTGGAAAAAAGTACTTTGTCCTAAATGGGTCTGGAAATAACCATGAGAAAAGCTCTGCCAGAATTTGTAATGGCTTGGAAATAATAAACAAAGAGGTCCCACACAAATGTTTTAGAAAAACTGAAGCAAAAGTTTTCTCTTCAGAGATTTAAGGTAAACAGCATTTTTTTATTTTGTTACTTCAGCTGCTTTTTGTGAAACTTTACTACATGCAAACACTTTGATGCTTTTAACTCCATCCGTTTATCCAATGTGCTGAGGTTACAGGAAATTATAAAGAAGACTGTCAACAAAGCTGACTTGCAGAATGAAGTACACGCACAGTTAGGTAATTTCAGCAGCACAGTGAAAGTAGGCGCCTTGCACAACATAAACTTTCTCTCATCCTGACTGCAGGTTAATGTAAAGTCCAGCCCAACCTTAAAGTTCCCTGAGAATAAATACATGAAAGAAAGAGAGTAAAGCGCCATTGTGTTCAGCTACATCTCTTTATTGTTTTGTTTTCCAGCCATGTTAGTGTTATAAAAATCCCTGCTTAATGTAATGTTGGGAAAAGCTTCATTTTTTGGAATAAAATAAATTTAAGGACATTGTACATCGGCACCCACCGCCTCCATCCCAGCTCAGCTGATTTACCTCCTATCTCTGCCTTCGTTTTCCTCCATTTAGTGAGCAAAAGCATGCTTTCACTTGTATCACAAAAATACAACAAAGCAGCAAAGAAAAGGTTGATCGATAATTCTTATTAATTTCAATGCTTCCTAACTGAAAATCCCCTGCCCTCAAAAATAAAAACAACACTTGTGGAGGTTTCCTTAATTTTTTTTAGCTCATTTTTACAGCTTTATTAAGGCGGGTTATTTAAGACGGGTTTATTGATGCAGGTAATTAGAGCTTCGGAAAACAAAGATTTTGTGTTGTTTTGTTATTTCTTTTTGCCAGCTCTCTTTAATTAACAAGTGCTTTCTTTTTTTTTAACAAATTTCAAATGCAGTCCAACCTTTAACAATTAAATGGCTGACATTTTTATAGAATGAACATGAATTCTTACCAAAGTACGGTTTATTACACCTCTCTTGCTAAAAAAACTGGGCTTTTTCTGAGAAATGTGGACATTCATGTAGAGGCAGCTAAAAATCCACCAGTAACCCTTCTTATAAAGCCATTGCTGTTTTAAAACAGCACTTGCTATATGCCTGAATTGCAGCTGTGTGCAGGCTGGCTACCAGAGCAGAGGGACAAACTTTACCAGCAGCAGCTTATCAGTTAGTGATACTTGTCTTAATATTATTAAGAGGGAGGGAAGGGAGTTTGGTCATTCTGTATATGTTTGGGCTTGTCACAGAGATAATGATGGTGTGCTGAATTTCCTATCTGTTCTGTGTCGAACAAACAGATATTTAATTTTGCTAAATAACGTTTATTAGGCATAGCAGAAATATCAATATTGATTTCTGACCAACTCTTAATATTGGTGCATTTCTAATTCTCTGCCATATGATGTTTGCAACCCCTCAAGTTAAAGGGAGTTTATTCACATCTTATCTGTGGCTGCACTGCAATAGCGCTGAAAAAATGGTCTACAAACAAGTAACAAATGAATGTTCTTGTCATTAATCTGAGCGGGTAAATAAGATGATTTGACATTGGAATTAGCATTTTTGTCCTTAATATAATTAGATATTATGCACTTGAAATAATATAACGCAGTTTCTTTTTTTCCTATTTTAAATAGTCTTATTCGATTGACAAAGTGTCTCACTTACCTGCTCAATTAAAGAAAAAATGCACTTATTTTGAGAAAAATGACTTGGATAGCATTTTTTTTTTGCAATGAGGAAAAACTGTGTCTGCAAAATAAGATGTTAATGATTAAGTGCACACATCTTCCTTCATATCCTGGTTTTATATAAATCTAATGTTTCACTATTTGTCATCAAACGTTAACATAGCTTTGAATGGATCTAGACGTTTTAATTATTTTGTAAGTGGTGAAAATTTTGATCTATTTAAAGTAACTTGAGATATGAAGGTTAGAGTTGGACTGTTGGACTCTTATTGTTTAAAGTATTAAAGGATGCTGTTCCAACATCCACTCACAGAGATGTTGACAGTGATTTAACATTTGATAGTCAAACTGAAAAACCTGTAAAATCCTATTATTATCACTTAAGGTGGCTGTCAAAGGTTAAGTTTTTTTCCTGTCCAGGTACCGCTTTTAAAGATCCACGTTTTTATTACGATGGAGTACCTCCTTTCCCCTATCTCTACTTACTTTATTGGTCCCTCAGGTCAGCTGAACAGCAGTCTACTCTTCATTTGTTGATTTCTCATTCAACATTAGCTACACTCAGTTTGACCTCTGTCATTGTAACTGGTTATATTGTTTTTAACCTTTAGTTGTTCTTACACCTTAATGATATTCCTTTGGTTCTTTTAATTCATGTTTACTGTTTTCAGACATGTGCATCAGCACTTTGTTTAAGCTGTTGCTTTAAAGTGCTTTTTAAAAGAAGTTGGGAGATTATAAACAATTTATAAACACAAGGAATAACTAAGTAATGTTGCTTAGCAAAATACAGAGTTGATTTCGCAGGTTTTTTTTTTAGATTCTTTAAAAGAGTTAATTAAATAGATTATATCATTGCTGTTTGTGTCAAGAAAAAGTAAAATCTATAGTTTTCTAAAAATATCATGTATGATATAGATATGAGAGTTTCATACCAGTAAATGCCTAAACTCAACATTAACAAATCTCACTTTTGACAAAAAAAGAAGAAAAAATGCAAACCTAATTAAATCCCACCAACAACTAAACTGACTGACTTCTACCTCGCCTATTCCATTTCACAGACTTCCTTGTTCCTTTCTTCCCATCCATCATCCTATTAGGTGCTTTTTTTTTTTAGGAGCTGAAGCTTTTCCCAACATCACCTCCATCTCTCTGTTCTCCTCTCATTTCTCTGTGAAGTTTGAAAAACATTATTCTTCCACAGTACTTGGCACCACAGTGAACCATCATACAAAATAACAGCTTGATGTTTACAGCTAGCAAAAATAAAATGTGTTTCATTTGTTAGTTTTAAATTTCTACAGTGAATTCAGTACAACTTGAACGGTGCGACATATTGCTACATGAACTCTGCTTAACATTCTAGGCCCCAAAAAAGTAAATTAGATCAGCAATTTAATACAAAAATACTAAATCTATTCATGGCTAATTACTGATACAACAACAGGTGTTTTATTAATACATGGGCTGTGTTACAGGTGAAGAGAACGATAGACCTGAAATGGATGCAGACATAGTAGGGTCTGAAAGCAAGTCCTGCAGCATCTTACATGTTGATTAAAGAACCGATTAAAGTCGCCCTAACTTCGCTGGGCCATACTGGTGTCTTCCTGGCTGCTTTCAAGAAGCTCATCCTCAGAAAAGCTGATATGAAGGCAGGTGTCATTCATACACAGCGGCTGGTCGCAGCTGTCAGAGCATGAGGCCATGGTGTTTGACTCTGTTGACGACCCAGAGGACGAGGCAACGGCTTCACCCTGCTCCTCCAGGGGACTTCCACAGCCACTGGACGCTGTCAAAAACGTCCCGCGGTCGGCGAATAAGTCACAGTCGTCACGTAGGGGAGACAAGAGGGACTTGGTCTCAGATCGGACGCCCGAGTCCTCGCTGGCCGAAGACGAGGAGGAGCTGCTGTCACCGTTGGTGAGGGAGTGGAAATCGGCAGAGGACAGGGAGCTTGGCGTGATGTCCGGAAAGGAGAAGCTGCTGCTGTTGCTCGGGGCTGCAGTGGTGGGCACAGCTGGGATCTCGGACCCAGGAGAGAATGTCCTACTGGATCTCTTGCGGTGTGCGGAGGGTGGAGGAGGATCAAGTTTCGGTATTATCTGCTTATATCTATAACCAGAGAAGAAAAAGAAAAACCTCTGTTAATGATATATAAATATAAAAAAAACATACTTGTTATCATAAAAAGGTTACAATTTAAGACCAGATTTAGATTCCCTATTTAACCAATTCTCAGTTTGCATCCCTCTCCTCTGCTAAAAAGCCTCAAGCCCCTTTTACTCTCCATTATTCACATTATACCTCATTAACCTGGGCACACAGAACATAAGCTGTTGCTACACAAGACTCTGACACTTTCTCCGACTCTCCGTTGTTCTGGCTGTCAAGGAACTTATCTCCAGCCCACAGCTTCACTGTTGTGAAAATAGAAAGCCTCTGGGGAAGAACAAGAGCCAAAGCCTGGGGGATGTGGGTAAAGGAGCGAGAAGAAACAACACTCGCTGATTTCACCACAATAAACCCTTGACAAGCACCAGTGCTCGCATCCACACACAATTATAGTTCTTCTCTTGGAAAAATGACTCCTGATAAGAGGCTGTGCTTCCTCTAAGAATCCTCCTGGTTACAAGGCGGCTAACTTTGTTCCCCTAAGAGATCCGGTCTGTGGTTCAGTTCATTTCTGAGTAATGAAGTTACACGACTTGATGATGCCTTCGCTGTCTGCTTCTACGAGACGATAATGGGAATGTTTCAGTAATAACAGACTTTTAGAAGTAGGCATTTAACATGTGTTTCCTAAGCTGGCAAGAAGAGGAGGAAGGAGAACTCCAAATACGGCACCTTGAAAAAGTCTTCAGTCGTATTTGTACCGTAGTGGATAACGGTAAAGTGGATGAACAAAAAACCTGTGGTTTTCAAAAATATTTTTCAAATATTAAAACTGAAAAGTGCAGCCTGAATTTGTTGCCAGTTACTGAAAAGTGCCATTTTTGTAGCATAAATGTTGCTCTAGGCAACAAAACGAGGTCTGAGATACAGTATTAAGCAAAGAGACACAGTTTTTCTTGTGGATAAAAATTAAAAGGGAAGTGCTCAAATTCTGGATTTAATGTCTCATAAAAGCTTTTTTTCATGGGTTTTGGCTTAGTTAGAACTTGACAGAAGCCTAATAAAATAATAAATTCATCTACAGTTTTGTTTCTTTTCTGTTCAAATAAAATCAGTTTCTACCTCAGTAACCATTATTCTTTCCTTTATTCTGCTTCTAACCTGTTTTTATATCCATCAAGTCTACCTAGATCTGTGCAGCTGCATGTAACCTTTATATTTATCTAAAGTTAAGTCACCTGTCATTGCAGCAGCAAGTCTTTAGATTTTTTATTTTTTTATTTTTAAGAATTATAATTTGTGGGAAAATAATCTTTGAAAGTACTCTAACATGGGTACCATGAACAACTCACAGAAAATAAGTGTAACCAGGATGTATTTAATGCATGCTTTACTTGTTGACGTTGATTAGAGAAGTAAAGACAGTTTGATTAGCCATCAAACATCCTGATTCCTTTATGTATAAATGTGTTATCCGCATGAGAATATATTCCTTATGTGAGGCAGATGAATGTTTGAAGTATAAGAATATGTAGGGGAATAAGCTTATAGCCTGAACTCGGCCAAATAGAAAATAGTTTAAAGGTCTAAAGCAGATGGAACTGTGACAACCAGGTCTGGGCGAGTCAAAACCCCAAGGTTATCTTGCTGCTGTGCACAGCGAGGAGGATGGATGAGCAGATAATGAAAGGGACTCCTAAGCTCCCGTTTAGAGGCCAGCAGGAACGTTTTCAGTGAGATAATTTTACAGAAATAATAAGTATTTGATTCAGCGACACATTTAACAAAGGAGGGTTTACGGTAATTATTTAATGGGTGAGAAATGGAGCCTAACATGTTTCCTTTTTTTGTATTGTAGATATTAAATATCCAATGTATTCTCCCTCTGTTTATAATTGGCTTTTTCTTTATGGGCAGCATGGTTGTCAGCCATTAACACAAACTGCGTTCCAAAATGAAACTAGAGGATATCCTCAGCCTTAGAGTTAATAATAAAGGAGCATTTATGTACATTTATGTACAACACTTTGATGATCTTTGTTATTTTAAAAGTCCTTTATAAATAAACGGCTATAGTATGTTATTTTATGATCATGTGCTAAAGAACAAAGGCAAAATCAAACTCAGTTTAGAAATAGACGGCCATGAGGGTGAGGCCCACATTTAACAGCTTTCAGATGGAATAAAACCTTTTACATTTAGAACATGTCATGTTTTACAATTCATCCTTATTTAAATGTTTTAGGCTCACTAGTAGAAGTTCAGCAAAATAAACAAAACTCCTTTTTTCTCCTCTTAACTAAAATGCTGTATAACAGAAAGCTAACTGAGGGAGGATTATCTGAAGTTACCTGATTATGAAAAAATACGTTAGTAAGAGTGAGAGCAAAAGGAAATGGATAGTAAAATAAATACATCCTATAGAGTTAGCTGTGCATACAGTATGCTATATCTGGAATAAAATAAATATTTTATGTCTAAAACATATTGGAAGGTCTACTATACTTAATTTTCCAGGGTTTCCAAAAAAAATGTTTGGGCCTTATTATGAAATATAAGTACATCAATATGACATCTTTGCAAATATATCTGCAGAGGATGGTTTTTAAATATGGGATCAGTAAAAATACATGGTACAATGGATACACTTAGTTAACAGGATTAACAACATGAATATGGATTTGAATGAAATTAGTTTTCTATAAGGTTTGTAAAGTGTTAACCTGAATTTATGAGCATTTGTTTAAAAGCCCATTTGAGCAGACAGACATCGATTATTCCAAAGATATGTTTTAGATTATAGCTTCTGTTTTAACAGGAAGCAGCCATCTCTGAAGTTTTTTGATAGCAAGCAGAAGTATTGCTGTAAATATTGTGGTAAAGTGAGGCATCAAAAGTTCCTTTCACCAGAAATAAAAGGCTGACCAGCTCCCCACTATGTTAAGGTACTAAATTAGCAAAGTTCATATTGTTTTTTTTTAGTTGTAGTATTTGTCTTTCTGTTCACGATATGCAGATAGATGTATCCAAAGACCTAAACAGTATCGCTAAGAAAGACAGGAGGAGGTTTTTGAAAATGTTTTTTGGGAGAATTAAATATAAAGATAGAAATATAAATATAATTAAATACATCATGATCTAAGTTCACAGATTGAAGCAAAGTGATTGAATAAAAACCCACTAAACTGTGTGTACATTTCAATAATACCCTTTCCTTTTTGTATATTTTTTAGATTAACAAAAACATAACAAGTCTTAATGAGATGAGTCTTAAGTTAAAGTAAATAAAGTGATCGGTGGCATCCTTTCATTCCTATCCATGGTTGTGTTTTACATGACAAGAAATAATATTAACACAAGTGAAGAATCCCTCCCTTCAACCAGCTGTATGATTGAGCAAGCTAACAGCACTTTGATATTCTACTTCTGATGAAATGTGAAATTCTTAGTTTTAAAAACACTTTTCTGAATTTTTAAATGAACAAAAAAAAAGTAGTTAATTAAACACTTGCAGTTGAGACTTGTCGGCACCATGACCTCTATTAGTGTCAAGTTTGCTTATTCTCCGTCTGAAGAGGCTTGACTCTGCAAAGCTAAGCATGCATGTGATAAAGACATTTTAAATCGGATCACAAAATGTGCGAAGGTACAGCGTGCGCATAAAAACATGCCTCTGACTGCTCTGCTCTGACAGCGTTACAGTTCGACTGGAAGCCACTCTGATAAGAAACCTGCATAAAAGTGTTTCTCCTCCTCAAGCAGGTTTAGCAGAAGCAAAAAAAAAACATGTTGCAAAAATGAAGCTGTCTTATACTAAACCCTAGTCCCTGATTATCTCCGTGCTAAATTCCTTATTAATCTGCAGAGAAACGTCCACATGCAAATGGAGGTTCTTATGCATTAGTTAGCAGAAAAATCTGTGGTGAGCCCACACACAAGCCCACAGACACCCACATCCACCACATGCCCAGTCCCATGCTTGTGCCACAGACACATGCTGTTTATGGTGAGTAATACTCACATAAGGGGAGGAGAAGGGGCAGAGAGGAAGAGAAGAAGATGAGGGGGGAAAAAGAGGAAGGAGCAGCAAACGATGAGACAAGGATGGGGACAGAGCGATGGGATGCATGAGAGGTTTGAGGCAGCGGCTGCTGGCTGGGTGGGTGTTATGGGGGAGTTAGAGGAGGAGGAGGATGAGCAGAAGCGGGTCCTCAAACCTGTACCAAAGAAAGGAAGCAGTCAGGCTACGAATGATCGTGGAGCCAAGTGGGAGAGAAATGAACTTTAAGGCCAGTGATCAACCAGCCATCTGTGACTTTACAGCCTCTTTGTGTTGGACATTTAAAAGCCCTGGCAGCAACTAGAAGGACACAGTGGGAGACAGGAATGTAATTAAGTAAGTGAGCAATGCTGCTGGTTTGGTTGGTATTTCACTCTATTATAAATCCACGGCTTTAGCATTACATAAAGAGGAAAAACTCTTCTATGAAGGCTGGGTATCTCCCCTGGTTTGATCCCGTTTGAGATTATCTGCTGAACCATAGAAAACTAGAATGCAGGAAAAGCAGCGGCAAAACGTATTTATAAGCCATTAATCAGTTATGTGCAGCTTTTGAAACTATACAAAACAACCTCTGAGTTTTACAGCTCATCCTAAAGTCAGACAAAAACAAAATTCATGTTGTTTCAAAACAGAAGCTAGCTCCCAAATTCAACCACAGATGTTCACCTTCCAGGTTCTTGAACTAGAACATGTGAACCATAACTAATATCTCTTGAGTCTAGATGGAAAAGTGTCATTTATATTTTATATTAAATAGCTTATAAACCGACTTCGAATTAGGCTGGGATTCTTCATTTAATCTGGGCTTATCTTTCCGTTGAGGCCAGGAAGAGGTTTGTTGCTGCCACATTCATGCTATTGTTGGACTTTAGTGATGTAACATAAGTGCTCTAGAGTCTGAGAGCTCTACTGCTCATCAAGGAGCTCTGAGATTCGTTGCTGCCTCAGAGCTCTTACACATCTCTGTGTACTTTATGATTCTGTTGGTTTGTTCTCTTTGGAGCGCCTGTATTTGCTTATTTATAAATGTCTGCTTGATCATCCTTCCTCTTTATTTCCATGGATGGTTCTTACCATCTTTGCTCTGTCTACCTGGTTTTATTGGTAAGAAGGTTTTCAAGTTCTGGTTCCTGTGATTGGAGCCTTGTACAAACTCACTGTAAAAGCTAAATGAGCTGTCCTTATAATCTTTTACTAGACATTGAAGTTATACAGAAACTAGAACATCGACATGCAGGTGGTTTACATGTTTGATTTCTTGTTTATATTGTAAAATGTTTAGCTTATCTTTGCATTTTTTTCAGGATGGTAATTGTGTACTTTTGTTTGTGTGTTGTGGCTGACAGGTTTGTCTTGGCCACGACCCTCTTGTGAAAGAGATTTTTAATCCCAGTGAGACCTTTCCTGGTTAAAACACCTGAAATAAAAATACAATTAAATGTGGCAATTCAGTTCTTTCAAGCATCATAACATCTATTTTAAAATATTTATTTCTAAAAGTTGACTTTCCAATTTATTTCAAAACATTCTACCTTTCCTTTGCAGATTAAGTTTAAACTCTGGCCTCCAATGCAAAGATGTATAATATTAAAACAACATATGTTCTTTTGTAGAAGTTTCATCTATAACTAAAAATATATCTAATAATGTAAAACAATGTTGTTAAATATCTGTGTCACTTATTTCAGAAAGAGAACACATCTAAAACAGGCAAAAGTCCAGATAACACTTTATTGACCTGATTCAGGTTTGATAGAAAAGGGATGCATCTATATGAACTGCAGAACAGTTTACAGTTTCCACAGACAGTGATGATTCAGGGTGCCGTATCATCTGCTGGTGTTGGTCTACTGTTTATTTGAAGTACAAATCACACGTAGCTTTATGGAGATGCTGACTTTATTTCTTTAAGCCTGACTTCACTGCAGGTGTTACTTAAAGCTGATTCAATGATGATGGGGTGATTGTGCTTGGTTGGCCAGCAGTGAATTTGGGATCCAACAATGCAAATGACCCAAAAGTAACCCAAGCTTTCGTTACCTCACCAGAACCACAGCATAAGTGCAAAAAGAGCATTGACCAAGTGCTGAGCAGAAAATAACAAACATATTTTTCAGATACCTGGTATTTGTGTTCATAATCATATTTTCCAACTGATTTAATAAGATGCTCTATTTTTCTGAGACACTGAATTTCAGTCATCAATTCAAGTAACTATAAAGTGTTGAAATATTTCACTCTTTGTGTAACGGTATGAGACTGAAACGGCCAACAAAAGATATCTGTGAAGGTTCTCAGTCATCCAGGTCAATCTATGGACAAGCTTGGAAAGTTCACTTGAGGCAACTGGACGGAAGTTTTCTAGAAGCTGTTTACCTCTCATCCAAGAGGCTTCTTCAGTTCTACCTAATGCTGGAGAAAACAGATATAAACGTATAATCGTATATTTATCTCTGTTTTCTCCAGCATTAGTTAGACCAGAAGAAGTTTTTAGATGTTACTGATGAAAAAAAGTCCCATATTAAGAAAATGTTATTTTTTAAGGATGCAAACTCATATTAATAATCAATGTCAATTTTTACCTTCTTGTTTATGTATACCTCCCTTGGATTAGAGTATTTAATACCATTTTAATTAATAATGTATCAGAAAAAGCGTTTCCAGCGGGACTCAATACGGTGGGACATAGATGCCCATTTATGCAGAATGTGAAGTATACATACTGTACTCCCTATAGTCACTGCAGAAAGACAACAAGACAACAAATAATCCAGAAGGCTTTCAATGGTGAAGTATAGTAGATGATCTGTCATATAGTGAGCTCTAGAAAGAGAGAGACAGTGGAAATGCAAATGTTCAAAGATTGATCTTTTCTTTAAGGGCCATGTTGCAGACGTCTGAGCTTCTCCATCAGGAGGAAATGTAACGTTTAATTAGCGGAGGTGACAACAAGAATGGCTGTGGCTGTTCCTGATTTTCCAACGTTCAGGGGGAACAGATCAGTGGGACAACCTATGTGTTCACATTTGTAGGAGCCACTATAGCATAAGTTTGAGTCTGGCATTTATGCATGTGAGCAGCATGGCTCCTTGCCCTGTAGAGAAACAAGCAGAAGCTGGAAGCAGCAGACAGGCAGCAAGTAACAGCACACACTATGCAGGGTGCAGCAGGATGCTTTGTAGATTAAATATGGGGCCTAACTGCTGATATTCTTCACATAGAGTAAAATATCATATATGAAGCTGCAGCACCTCTTACCTAACTCATATTGCTTTATAGACTTCATTTGACCATCTCTCAAATTCTGTTAATGCTTGTTACAATTCTCCAGTTTAATAGTATCCTGAGTATTACTAACGCTCAGATGCTTAAATGGTTATAATTATGCAAACCCAACAGCTGTCCCAACGATAAGGAGAGGCCTCTGTCCCGTTTCTTGCACTGTTGTCATTTAAGATTTATTCATGATTAGAAGCTCGCAGCACCTCTGCTAGGAACCCTAAACTAGAGGTGTTTTAGGTTCGTCACAGTTTATTTTTGGCCTAATTAAATGTCACTGAAAAGTCAATGAAGAGAACAGAGCAGCAAAGGTGCTAAAGAAGCTGCAATGGGTCCCCCTGCCACGTCTGAAGTCGAAATTACTCAGAAGCGCAGCGTGTTTGCCTCCGTTGCTCAATAAAACGGGAACAATGCAGAGAGGAGTGTGAAAGCTTCCTGATTGGAAAAGAACCAACAGGAGCTCGAGATATCAGCAGGTAGATACAAGGATTCTAAAAAGATGTGTTGCTCTCTTCCTTTGTAATCAAGCCTTTGTTTTAGACTAACTAAAAAAAACATGAGGAAGTGGGATAAAGGCAGCAGGTGGTGGATTCCAGTCAGATAGAAGAAAGTGGGTTTTGATTCTGTGAGGAATTTATCACACTTGTGCTTTATTTTGAATGTACGTGGGTGATCCGGGGACCCAGCAGAGAGCTAGAAAACTTCTACATCTTGATCTTCTAGAAAGCTCAACAAAGCTTATTCTTAACAGACCCTGCAGCTAGCTCCCCAGATGATCATTTTAGTCTTACAATGAGTCCAAAGGCATAGCTGCAAGCTTCCCGTTTGACAGTATCTATTTCAGAGCGAGCTCCACATAACAGTGTGTAAATCTAGCTGACAGCACCGGCTCTGCCTAAACGCCAGGAAGCATCATCCATTACAAACCCATCAAATCCATGCAATTGGGTTATAGGCCGACGAGATCTGCTGGTGCAGCTCTGGCCCTGATGTTAAAGATGAAGGGGTAAAACAAAAGTGACAGAGTGGAAGGGAATATTGCAGATAATTTCAGGAAATGTGATTGTGAAGCGTGCACCACTGATGGAGCTATGGGGGCGAAAAGCAGTCCTTATCGGACATGAAGAACTCATTTGTGAGAAAAATTGCTCAGGGTCTCTCTGTACTCGTACAGTAAGCTGAGCACCATTTGCTTGCGTCTTTATTGAGTGTGGGCAGGATGCAGTTTTTAGCTCCATGGCTTAAGAGATTTCAAAGTTTGGTTCACAGCGTCACTTTGTTCCAAATTGGGATATAAGTTAGGGAATCTCTTGGAAGGACCGACATGTATCACAGGAAGGAATAATCCACAGAGAATATCCTACTGGACTCATCCTCCAAGATAGTGGAGATTCAGCCTACAGAAAGTATTTCCAGAGTACGACAACATCCTAATTTGATATCATCTTGCCACATATGACTCCTCCATCTGTTGCATAAAGCATGACTCACTACAATACATGCTAGGCTATAGCCGTTAACAGCAAAACATATGTGTAGTCAGGACAAAGTGTGCTTAAAAAACATAAATAAATCTGCTCTGATTGGTTAGAGAAGTAAATATTAGGCCAAATCTTTCAAATTTTTGATAATATTTTGTGTCAAAGCCTAAAAGTTAAGTGTAAGTTAAAAACAACAACAAAAAAAAGAACTCCTCCTTCCTCATGTTGGCTGCGTTTCCCTACATCGGTTTTAACAAACTTAAAATTTGAGATTATCTTGCATCAAATTTGTATGAGAAACTTGGCACCTTTCTGCAAAGCTGGTGGTTTTACAGCGGGTCAAATAGAAGGTGTGAATTAAAAGTTCCAGGGTTAGACTTTGAACTCAACACTAATGAAGTCTTTGCCCAGTAGCAGCTGACCATAAAAAGTAGTGCTTTTCTAAAAGAAAAAACTGTGCAGATGATGTACAGTATTTCTCGCCAAACAATAGATAAGTTGCACTGAAATGTGAAAAAATGGAGCAGATCACAGGACATCAGATGCATGCATTGTATTCCGCAGCAGTAAAGCTTGAAAATAGAACAAAAAAATGCAGATATGTTCAAATTTTCTGACACTTCTGTGTGACGCTCTACATTGTTTCCATTGAGGTCCCCTCCATGAGCTGCTGAGTATTGATGGATATATAAAGTATTTGAAAACAACCAGAAATAACCCAGATCAGCTTTACAGGTTTATGACAGAATGATTTTTGAACAAGGTTTATGTCCATCAAATACTCGTCTGGATGAGAAAGCATTTATAAACCATGCAGGACTGTATATATTTTTCAAGTTCCCTATATTTCAAAATGGAAAGCTACAGTAAAAGCAATGATTAATGTGAAGTCAGGACTGACTGCTTAGCGTGATGCAGGAGGAGAGGTCAGACCAGTGAGAGCAAAGGACTAGAGGAGTGTTAGTCTGCCAGTTCGCAGAACATAAAATCTGGCCACTCAGCCTGTAAACAGTAATCCACAGGGGGAATCAAGAAAACAAAAGAAAATGAAAGCAATAAAATTTGTGGTGCGTCGGTGGGGGAGGGCAGTCTCACTGCAGCGAAGGTGATGCAAAGGAGTCAGAAAGGAGAGCAGAGTAACATATTGGATGCGGTTTACATTTCTCCAAACATTTTTCCACTTGGACCTTTTTTTTTTTTTTTTTTTAAAGGTTGAGTCACTGAAACATATTATTCTACTTCTAAAAGGTCACTGAAGTTAAGTTAAAAATTAGGGTTCTCCAGAATATTTCTTTTACTAATGCAAACTAAGGACAACACCTTATGAGTAAACTTAGGTGATGAGACAAACAAATAAAAGAATATTAAAGAAAAATAGATTTTTTTAGCAAAAGAAACAAAATGGCTACTTAAAGGGTTTTGTAAGATGCAACAGCTTTTGTAAAAGTAAATGGGAAATTGTTCAATATAGAAAGGGAAGGATAAGTAGTTTGTAACATAATTTAGAAAAAAATGCCTTTCCACTTACAGATGCGTAATTTAACCGCCGCTCCCTCTGCAAAGGATTTAAAGTTGCTTTTTGCATTTTCCTTTTCTAATTCTGACAAACTTGCTGTAACGGGGAATCAGCTTAGAAGAAAACCACAGCATGAGAGTCACAGAGACTCCCTCACTAACAGAGACTATGTATGAAATAACAGCATGTATATAGCAACCCCTGCAGCTCTCTTAAGTAAGTGTATTTGGTCATTTGCTTTGCCTTTAAAACAATGCTACCATGTTGCCCTTTGAGACGTCTGCACAGCATTTCTGAGTAGAGCAAACTCTTAGAGTGAGAATGAGACTAAAGAAAACAGAACGTTAAAGAAAAAAATCTTTTGTGTAGAGGATGTTTTTAGGATTTTAAGTTACAAATGTTGTTTTAAGAGGATTAAAAGCTTGTTAAATTTCTCATTAAAATGTGATTATGAGCCTTGACTCCACAGATGTTACGGTACGGAAGACATTTTCCATCCCTTAGAAATCACACATCCCTTAGAAGTCCCCAAAGGCAGAAAAGTAGAGGTACGTCGAGTGCAACACAAAAAGAAACAAACGTTCCCATATCCCTTAAAAGCTAAATTCATTCATTATTTATGACTTGCTGAATAAAGAGATCCTTTCTCTTTTGATATGTACTTTAAAATCCTTTTTAGAAAAATGATTAGCTAAGAAAAAACCCCAGAAAAGAACAGCAGTTAAAGCTGATTGAGTTACAGTGTTTTTCTTAAGTCTCTTTCTCTTACAGGCTTGTTTTGATTCCTGCTTTTGACCTTGAATCTCATCCTCATTTTGTTCGTCTAACTCAAACGTTTTTTTGTCCCAAATAATCCCCTGATTACACTTGGTCTTTCATTAGCTGCTGGAGCTTTCTGCCAAGCTGAGCCGCTCGCCAGCAATAACAGAGTAAGCAACAGGATGTTCAAGTCAGCGTCGCCTGGTTACCCAGAGAATGCAAACTGTCCCCTTCAACACGTGTGTATAACATACATTTGGACATAAATCATATCAACACTTGGCTGGTGCTCCTTATGTGTTTGGATTAATTTGAAGCTAAGTTGGTATTCGACATTGAGAGAAAAATGGTTGACTTGGTTCTGTCCAAAGGTTACAGAGTTCAGCTACCGGAATCAAGTAGCGACTGGTTTGGGCCTTCAGGTAACTTGGCAGAAATGTATTAGATTGCATTATGTATGAAATGTACGTATTAGATTATAAGAAGGGATGAAAGGTGAATTTTAAAGCTTGTTTTTTTTAAAGCAAAAATATTGTACATTAAACTAGCAAAAAAAAAAAAAATATATATATATAAATATATATATAAAATAGCTAAACAAACTGACACACTTCTTGTGATGTTTGTTTTTTTTTATACTCTTCACAGCTATTTATCCATT
>JAUZNJ010094070.1:8266-22070 GCA_034780135.1 Jordanella pulchra
TAGGTAATTCACATTTACGCATAAAACAGTATTCATGGAGATCTTAAAGAGTCTCATCTATGATTAAAGTGAACATAAAGACTTCAATTAAGGCCATGCGTTTAATAGTTTGGTGGCAATCAGGTCTGATTAACTTGATCTTTAGTAAATACTGTTTGATTTAAAGGTCGCAAGCAGTCAGAGAGTTAAATAAGACCAAAAAAAGCTTTCATACAGAAATGTAATGATATAAAGTGTTAACTTGACAATAAGAAAGGTAATTTCTAAAGAGAATGATGTATTCAATCATGGAAAGTTAAGTGGAAGAAAAATATGTGGTTTAAAAACAGGTGCACAGGCGACAGGAATGATTTCACGCTTGAGATGATCATTGAGCAAAAACTATTCAAAAAGTTATGAGGTTAATAATATGTACTTATGGCTGAACTAATATGTCTTTGAAGGTTTTGTGAACTGGTCAACAGTATAACAGAGGAAGCCTGGAAGTATCCTGAAGAAGGAGACTGTGACACTGATGCCTTAGAGGTGAGAATAATAATTTCTATACCTTTTATAATCTTATCTTGTTTATACAAATTCAAATTTTTTTTCATTACATTCTAGCAGTTTTTGTTGTAGTCAGATGTAATTTGCCTATTTTAAACTTTTGTCTTCATTTTTTATCTCTTTATTTTAAACCTCAAACATTCGAAGTTTCCACACCGTTAAGATGGTAGAAATGTGGTAAAACGTTGTTGTTTTGCTACATCCTGCTTCAGAAGTACTCTTTGTCTGCTTTTAAAATGTCACAGGAAGTGAGATATTGTTCAAAAACAGCACAAAAGTCTCTCTATTTCCAAAGGAAAAAGTTTAACCTTCATAGACGACTGACACGTCTCTTTAATAAAGTTAAAGTACAATTCCTCCAGAAAGTTTTTTTGTTCATCAGATGTTCAAATTAGAATCCTGTAGGTTTAAATCATAACGTCTGAGCTGAAACACAGATGTGAACAGTTAGTAATGAGCAGGGACCTGCTGTGATGAGGCCTGGATTTCTGCTCCTGCTGTTTGTGGGGTTTTATCACCTGCTGCTAACTCTCACCTGTATTCCCAGCCGAGGCAATGGAAAAGTGAAGCTCATTTCGCAAAGAGAAAACAAAAAAACTGCAGTTCCCTCTTTGAATCAGCGTGACAGAGATTGCATTTCTAATAGGTTTCTCTCAAATGGGTTTCTGAATGTATGTTTTGATGCAACAGGGCTGGAAACAAAACAACCACTTTGGATTTAAGTGCTTCAGGCCCAATTATTTTTCTTTCCTTCAAAATAACTACAATTATAAACTTTAACAATAAAAAGTGAACGATTTCTATGAGTTTGCAATAACATGATTATGTATTTTAAGCTATCCAGGTTTCCCATTGTCACAAGTTATAGTTAGGGTTGCAAAAAGTATAATTTTAAAGCAAACCGCCCAAACTAAATATAAGATGTATTTTAATATCAGTCTAAAAAGCAATAAAATAGATAGTTTTAAGAATAAATAACTAAATCTAGTTTAGAAGAGGATTTAGAAAGTTTTTACATACATGCCATTGCTGCTTTGTGGAACAATATTTCATGAACTGAGAAGACAGACGGAGCATGACTTGACATGAAGTCCACTCATGTTTCCAGTCGACCTGTAATTAAATTGACACTCGTATCAAAACTCCTTCAGGTATGGATGCGTCTCTGAGAGGCTGAAACTACCTACAGTAAACATCAGAATTAGGAGCCTGTCACTGTGTTCAACAGGCTACCAAAAAGTAATTTAAAAGCATTTATCAGATGGATGTTGGAATGCAAACAAACCTAAAACAGAAAAGTTGGTTTGATTTTATGTCATTAAGTGGGAAAAAAATGTCTTTTTTTTTTTTTACAAAGTGTATAAAAATCTATGTTTAATTGTTTTACATTGTATTTCCATCCATGTTAAACCTTTTGGTTTTTCTGTTTGCTTCTGCAGTATGACTATGAGTACGACGAACATGGAGAGAGGGTGATCCTGGGAAAGGGCACATTTGGGGTCGTTTATGCGGGTCGAGATCTCAGCAACCAGGTCCGGATAGCCATCAAGGAAATCCCAGAGAGAGACAGCAGGTCAGATGAGTGTTTTATTGTAGCTTTTGTTCATTTTATTTCTCTTCTCTTCTCTTTACAAGCAACATGTGTTGTAAAAAAAAAACAAAAACATTTATAATCTTAACTGTATTGCAAAAATTTAGATGGGATGTCATTTTTCTTTCAAATCATCAAACTGGTAAATTCATGTTAACCGTTTCAACTCATGATTATGTTGTTATAGTGATGGGAATTTATTTAAAGTCTCCCTCAGGATACTTTCATGGTGACATACTGGATGTCAGCAAGTGACTCAACTGTTGATGCTTGATCTCAGTAAGCATTTCTATTGAGCGCCTTTAGGAGGCTGAGAGTGCAGAGCACATATTAGCACTGTCACTGCTGCTTTCTGGCTGACTGAAAAGACGGGAAAGCAACGTTTCCACCACCCCACTGCCTTTTATTCCCGTCACTGTCTCCACTGTAAACGCTTGTCTCCTCTCGGGTCCACCCACTCATCCCAGACCGCGAGACTCGTCTCCCAGACGAGACGGTTCTGGTGCCATACTTTGTTCCACTAATCACATCAGAAAGTCAGCAGGCCACTGGGCTGTGGAGAATGAGGAGAATTCTGTGTGAATAATTTATAGGAGGGCAGAAATCTCAAGACAGATAGTGGGAGTGATTCATGCAGGGGGCCGAGTGTTAGGAGAAATAGCTGGCAGGCTTTTCTTCAACCTACAGGGATTTTTTTGTTCTGCTCAGATATCAGGAGTCGCTCTCAGTTCAGACTGGGTTTTGGATGTCTTTAGCTTCTTTGTCTACTTCGTTCACCTTAAAGAAAATATGTGCTGTGATGACAAGGCTGCAAAATGTACCTCCTGTGCAGAACAGAAAGCCGCTAGAACACATTTTCATATCAAGCTCAAAACCAAATATGTTTCGGCTTAAGCAATATGCAACTTCCGGGAAAACCTTCTTTCCTGCTGGCCTTTGTCTTTTTTCTATGTAATATTTTTTTAAGGAAATGATTCAGATTCTTTGTAATCAAATCACATGGTGAACTTTTTCAAAGCGAGCGTTTTTAACACATTAGCTTAGAGGTGGAGAGAGGTGATAGTAGAGGTAAAAAGAGTTTTTTTTTTCATTTGTGAATCTCACACACACCTGATGATGGTTAAAAAATAGTTGTAATGGTTATAATGGGAATTTTCCATAATTTGGGACCTTTAATAGCAAAAAATATAATTAATATTTTATTAACTTCATTAGAGTACATAGCTTAAATATAGTCTGTTTATATTCTGTTTTCTATTATATTAAGTTATTTATTGAGTTATTCATTAATTGTTTTGTTTTTTTGTTTGTCTTTTTTTTTCAAGTTTAGTAAATGTAGAAAAAAAATCTGTCATTTGGAGAATTCCCTAAAAACAGAAAAAGTGCTTTAGGTAGATTTAAATTTGTTAAACAGTGCTGGGAAAGTAAACATATGAAGTTTATATGCAAAGCGGCCAAAAATCCTTAATGCAGAGGTCAGGTATGGTGGTGTTGCCCCAACCTTCAGTGGGACATTTCTTACTGTTGAGTACAAATGAAATGCACCATAGATAACAAAAAGAATGATAAAATAAAAACAGACTTTGATCAGAAATCAAAACATTTCTGCCCGGAATAAGCTCCCAAACCAGGGAAGCAAGAACACAGTGTGTAGTGTTGCACCTGGAGCCCTGGGAGGGGGAGCACATTTCTCTGCTCTTGGAAGAATATGCAAACATTTGCCTTTACATACAAAATACAATAGATTCTGTGCTGCCTTGAAAAGTTTTGTTTTCAAACTGAATATTTTAATGTGGAAATTAAGTGGGTTTTTTTTTAATGTTCCAGGTACTCTCAGCCACTCCATGAGGAAATCGCTCTCCACAAACATTTAAAGCACAAGAACATTGTTCAGTACTTGGGCTCTATTAGCGAGAACGGCTTCATCAAGATCTTCATGGAGCAGGTGCCTGGAGGTGAGACTTTGATTTATGGAGTTATTCGAGACATGTAAAAATCATAAAAAAAAATTATAATAACAAAAAAAAACATTGTACAACTATGTATCTGAGTGTTCAGACTGATCAACCCTCTGCTGCTGAACATTGATCCTTATTCTATTTTTTTCCTCCAGGGAGCCTATCAGCACTGCTGAGGTCCAAATGGGGCCCTTTGAAAAACAACGAGCCGACCATCGGTTTCTACACCAGGCAGATCCTGGAGGGGCTCAAATACCTGCATGACAACCAGATAGCTCACAGAGACATTAAGGTAGAAGTTACTGTAATCTCCTCCAATAAGGTTATATTAAATACACAATAAGTGGCAAAGTTGTCATTCTTTTAGCACCAACAGTCATATTTTATCCTGTGGTTTGCTGAAACTAATAGCCCTAATTTACAGATTTCAAAAGCAGCAGAATATTTTTGTACACTTTTTAATAACTTCACACGAATCAACCCTTTTTGATTAATAAGATATTATGTATTTGAGATAAATTGAGACTTAAGCTCAGGAGAAAAACTAGATGGTGCATGTGAAAATGTCTCATGTCAAGTTTGTTTTTCTTGGTATATAAAAATCTGTTTAAGTAATACAAATATTTGCCATTTATTTTATCTATCTTATAAAATCTGTTTTTATTATAATTGCCTACCTTTTCTTAATGAACAGTGCATGTTAGTATTAACTAAGTTTTAGTTCTGCACTACAATTTTCCTGTAGGCCTTCAGAAGTTGCCTTTTCCTTGAATACATTTATTTATATATTATTAAATGTATTATTTATATTATATATATATGTGTGTGTGTGTGTGTGCAATTATTAATATCTGAACAGTTACTATAGAGTTCTACTCTGCCTGTGGCATTTTCTTTTACTTAAACTTATTAAGCTGATTAAAGGATCTTTCTTATTTATTTATTATTTATTCTACGACTCTCTGTGAACCAGGGATATAAATATCAAGTGACACAGAAGCCTGCACTCTTACACACTATTTAAAATGGCAAGACAAGAGAAAATGCCATTTCAGGAAGGCAGCTGTATGATCTTTACACATAAATGGCTATAGGAAAGTAGCTATTTACTAAACATTTTCAATCAGAGCAATAGTTAAATGTTTTAAACAAGTGGAACTGTGACAAATTAGAATTAGAAAGAAACCCGGGGTGGTCTTGCCACGAAAACTGTATAAGCTTGCATTATTTGCTGATGCTTTTGTTTTATTTCTCAGGGGGATAATGTCCTCATTAACACCTACAGTGGTGTCCTGAAGATATCTGATTTTGGCACATCCAAACGATTGGCTGGAATCAACCCCTGCACTGAAACATTCACAGGTACTGACCCACTTCCCTTCTCCCTCTTTAAACAAGCATCTTCAAAAGCTGGATGAGTCTCAAGATTCCTCGCTGCCTCCCAAAATAGAAAAACTCTGCCCATCCATTGCAATAAATACAGCCAAGCATCATGTATCTCTATAAAAACAACTCCCCTGTCTGTCCCTTTCAAAGAGTTAATCCCGTGTTCCCTAATTGAACTGCAAGGGATGTCCTTGAAATAGCTGCCTGTTTCTATTTGGAGACGCTGGGTTAGAGCCTGTGGTCAGATCAAGCGGGATTGTGTCAACACAAAAGCTGCCAAGTGTGGCTCAGTTTGACCTCATGAATGAGACCATCTGACTGCTGTCTGGAGCAGACAGACTCACCCTGAAAGGTGCGGCTCTTTTAGGAAACTGGGCTTCTCTTTGATATTGTAGCCCACGCCTTCTACGGATGCGTCAGCTGCTGTTTTTAGTTGAATGCACAGGCTTCGAATGCAGCAAATAATCACCTTGCAGGTTATTAATAGAACAAAGGAGTCTTTTCAGTTAAGAAGAGAAAGTCTTTCTTTGGAGTCAGGATTAAAGAGCAACGCTGAGGCTGTTAGCTGTTACTTAAGGCGCCAACCTAACCCCTCTGTAGCCTGAATGGGGACTTTCAGGTTTCAGGGTTGAGTTCATTTGTAATTTTCTCAATTAGAAGTTATTTTTGGCTTTTACATCAGCTCTTTCACACTGTAATGATGGTTCTTCTGACAGTCTTTGAAACACTTTGTATTTTTTCTTTTGAACATTTGGGAACACTCGCGATGAGTTAAAGGTTATCGTCTCTGGCTTTTTTGCAGACTAGAAAATAACACACTCTGTCAGCTGTGCAGAAGCGCATATCTCTTTTTGCTTTTACAGAAACATTTAAGATACAATGATGGAGGTTTTATGTTATAGAGTATCACAAAGTGGAGGTAGGCCAACTGATATTTTAGGCAGATATGAGCGATCAGCCAATATGTGAAACAGTTGGCTTATTTATTAGTGCTATTAAGTCTTAACTTTTTGATTAATTAGTTAATATATGTCTGTTTTTTGTTGAAATTCACACTACTGTAATATTTTAATCATTAGGTCATTTTTAAGATGTAAATGAAGGATTTAAAAAAAACATTAACCTTCTGAAATTGACACCCAAAAATCAGCATCACATATCAGGAATCAATCAGACTGATGACAATAGAATCGGCATCAACCTTGAAAAAAAAAAAAAAACAGAATCGGCTGATCTTTACCAAAATGTACTGCAGAATTGTAAAGAACAATGTGTATACCTGCTACTTCACATTTGTTTTACAGAAAAAGTGTTAAGTGTGACATGCGCTTGAATTCAACTGTCAGTCTTCTAGGGTTTGTCTCTGCCTGCTGTTCCCATATAGAAAATCCCAATTTTATTTAGCAGATTAAAAATGGAATATCTGCAAACTTTATTCTTAATTTTTAGGTCCTGCTAAAGGTATTTAATTTAATTGAGGTCTTATTTGATTTTTTTACCATTCTAGTTTACCTCTGGCTAAATGTTTTGGTGTTTCAAACACATTTTTTTTATATTAACCTGTCTTTAGTTACAGTTATCTTTATACAACTCTGATCAGATATCCTCATGCTGGTTCTGCCACCACCATGTTTCACAATGGGTTTTCTATGTTTAGGCCCATGTGAGCTTTAGCTTTCTGTTCCATATAGCGCCGTGCAACGTTAGCCAAAACACGAACAATAAAACAGTGACTCTTTATTCTTTGTGTATTGTTTGTTCTTCAGGCACATTGCAATACATGGCTCCTGAAATTATAGACAAAGGTCCCAGAGGATACGGCAAACCAGCAGACATCTGGTCCTTAGGCTGCACCATCATAGAGATGGCAACTGGAAAACCACCATTCTATGAACTTGGAGAACCACAAGCTGCCATGTTCAAGGTGAGACTTCTTAGCAGTGAGATATTCTGCAGCTACAGCAAGTTTAATGGCAACAGTTTTAGTATACAGCTGGAATGGATTGTGTTAACGTTAAAACCTATAAATGAAAGCATTTATATATGAACTATGGGGGGGAATTTTCTATATTTTTGCATGAATATTAGGCGGAGTAAGTCGGTTTTTCCTCAAAAAGCTAAATAATTGTTAAGCAGAGAAAAATGAAACCATATTCCATATTGTACATTTGAGATTGGTTAAAAGAAAACAACTTTTTTTCTCACTTACCTTTCAGGGCTTCTGTATTTAAACCATGGTTTTATATTTGGAGTAGGGGTCTCTAATACTCACAATAGCCTGCCTTAAAGTGCACACTAAAGACGGTGTATTTGATAACAGAAACGCATAATCAGCACAAAGCAAGAAACCGATGCTCCCAAACATGTTACATTTTTCACCACATCTACCTCTTAAAGCTTTTTCCATGAGCACCACAACAGTATCAGCAACCAGTCCCACAAAAACTGTCATTATTCAAACTGAAAGGTTTTATTTTGGTGTTTACACTACCTTTACTTAGAAACAATCCCACGCATACACTACCTGCAGGTAGCAATTTTTATTTTGGTCCTTTAGTAATTGTTTCTATAAATTCTCATATGTTAAAACACTTTTCATATTCTTTAGTTTGATATTATAAAGGTTCGATTTGTTTACAGTCAGGTCATTAACAGCAACCAGTTTCCTAAAATAGTTTGTCCCATTTAATTAGACCTTATTAATTTTTAGGACTTGAAATGATTCATGTTTTTCCTTTGTTGCTTTTGGCTAATATTACATCACTGCCTTTATGTTATCATATTAGATTAGATTAATGCAAAGGCTCCTGAAACCAGTTCAACCTGTCTGTCTGGATTTATAAATTATCCACACTAAGAGTGAAATACCAAGTTCCCTGCCTGTCAGAGCAGACTAAAAGCTCTTATTGTTTCATGTCCAAAGAAAATCCCACTCTGCGTCACCTGAGAAGGGGTGACATAAACTGACAGGAAGCCAGACGATTATGACCGGCTCTTAGTAAAAAGGTAAAGCATAGTAATATACATAGGAAAGTTAAGATAAAACAATAAATTAAAATAATATGCAGTTGATAGCAGCTATTAGCTTACACTTTATTAAAAGACGGAACTTTGCTAGTTTAGTTGTCGAAATCAAACCGCACTTTTAAAGTCAATATAAAAAATATTTCTATTTAATGTCATGGCATTTTAAGATAATGATATTGAAATTGAATATATAGAATAGAAATATTAGTTATTGGCTCTTGGTCACATACAGATTAACACAACAGTGAAATAATTATAAATAGAAAGTAGAATTGGGTGATTTTATAATAAGAGCAAACTAATAATAATATATAGCATATATATATATATGTCCATTTTTAAAGCAAAACCTTAAACACGCTACTTCCTTGTGCAACAGACCAGAAATCCACTAAGATACCAGGAAGAGACTCGTGTTGGTTCGACTTCCTCTTTTGGTTCAGTATCCAGATTTATGGAATGAATGAAAAACTCATAAAAATACCATGGGAATGTTGAGGCATCATGTTTACTAGGAAGTAGACCGGTTTTGTCCCTGAAACCTGTTTTGGTGTAAATGTGTGTTTAAATTCCAGAAAAAATAGAAAAGGCTTTCTAAAGCTGCTTGCTGAACCTGATTGGAAAGTAGAATAACTAGTAACCAAAGACTCTTACATCTCACACACTGTTTTATTAAAAACCAAAGTGGAGAATGGTGTATTTTGCACCTGTGCTGCGTCACCGCCTGTGGGCTGCAACATGATCGAGCTCAGCAGGACCTTCAAAACAACATCCATGCAGGATCGTTTGTTTGAACACAAACAGACGTACAGCCTTGTGGGAGAAACTCTGACAAGATGGCACGCACTCCTCTTTTGTTTGATTTATTTCTGTCTATGCATGACTGTGGTTGGAAAGTTAAACCTCTCCAACGTAGCAACGGTTTTTTTTCCTAACCACGAGTAGCCCATTAAGGACTTTAAAAAGAGAGTAGCTGGATGTGTGGAAAACATTATAGTGCTCATGTAAAGCTTCCTATGATGGGACTTAATTGGAGGAGTTTGGAGCTGTAATGGAGGCATGTTGCACGATTCCTGTACCTAATAAGGAGGATAAAAGCTGTTTTATTTGTTAGATGGACGCATGTTCTAAAGACTGCTGTCACACCAGCAATACCCAACGTTATTTTTCTTTTCAAAGATCTTAAACAAGAGAGCTCAATCTACCTTTAAGTCATTCTTGTGGAATGCAACAAGGGAGTGACATCCTGGTCTAATCCTAAATCATCATACCTAAGGTAGCCTTAGTGAAAGCTATTGTTTTTATGGCACAGAATGTTTTTTTTCCTCAACTGTAATAATCTGCCTGAAGCGTATTTGAAACATTTCAGGAATAATTTACTCCCAACAGAAAGCACATCCAATTACTTAATCATGCACATACAGGATTAGATTTCGTGACCTTCTTTTTCAGGTCGGTATGTTTAAGATCCATCCAGAAATCCCAGACACAATGTCACCGGAGGCGAAAGCTTTCATCCTGCGCTGCTTCGAGCCTGACCCCGATCAGCGATCCACTGCTGTCGACCTGCTCACCGACGAGTTCCTTACCGTCACCAGCCGCAGGAAGAAGAGCAGGACTGGCCTTGCAGGTGATGCAACCGACCAAAAACCTCAGCCTTTAACATGGGGTTTTGGATTTAGTTTTTTACACATATTTATTGAGTGGTTTAGATTAAGAGACTGCAGGTAGCTTTATTCAGCAGTTGGCTTTGAGGAAAGTGTGTCTAAAAGTAGAGTTGCACCAATCAATCGAGATTATGTGGCTAATTTTCACCCTCAAATTTGATCCGATTCCAGCTTCTAAAAGAAGTCAAAGCAATGAGAATAATACAAATAAGAAAACGATAAAGAATACCAAAATATAAAACAACTAAATATAAGTGGCCCAAAACCAACAGGAGACCAGAAAAGGCAACAAAAACTGCAAACGACAAATTAAGAAAACAGGAAGTGAATCAAGCAGAACAAAGTATCCAAAATAAAACAGGAAGCTGATAATAAGAAACTTAGGATGACCAAACATCCTATTTTCTCTAAACGTGTCCATTTTTTACACTCTGTCTGGGGCATCTGGGGATGTTTTATGGATTATTAAAGTAAAACTCAGATTTTCTCCTACAATATACTTATAATAATTAAGTATACTTGTTTTCTCAAAATATTAACTTAAATGTTGATTCTTTTTGTCTTATAACTTAAAAGATGTTTATTTTTCTTTAAGGTGCATTTTTTTATGCAGTAGAGTCATTATTTATTTCTTTCATTTTGTACTCATTGACTTGTGAAAACATAATTAAGTTTAATTAAGTGTTCTTTCTAATGACACAGAGAAGGTAATTTTAATACATATCATTAAAATGTTCCACTGCTTGGTCTGGCTTCCCCTTTTTTTTGTGAAAATCAGAATAAGGTCTATTCTAAATGCAAAAAATTGAATTACCCAAACATGAAACATGCATCATCAACAGGGTAGAAGATCAGGAACCTGATTTAAAGCTGCTTGTTAGTGGATGTTACATTACCTTGTTTATATTTTAAAACACGTCTGTTTTGTTTTCATGAAGGTGCAAAAACTCAAATTTCTCTTTTTCCTCCTCCACAGCTCCGTCTTCAGGATCAGGTGAGACCTATTTACCGCTAACTGGTCTACTTTTGTTTACTGAATTTCAGCTGCATGGAACATCTGCCCGCTTTGCAAGCTAGTGCCTTAACCACAGTTTACATTTCTTTTCCTGCCACTCTCTTCCACTCCCCCTCTTTCCAAGAACTCAGAATAGACTTTAAACAACTTTTTCCACGTGCCGTTTATAATCTGCTCAGAAGTTAAACACAACTGCTGTAATCTTCTGCAAGATGCTTCAAGTCAAATCAAAATAGGGGATTTTTTTTCATCCCTCTCCGATGCAATTTAATCCAGGACAACAGCTGGTATTTCAGACTTGCATAGAATTTATGCTTTCTTTTGTTTGTAGTTCTGGAAGTGTTATTATTGTGGATTTGCTTTCCTTCAGAGTACCTGCGCAGCATCTCCCTGCCGGTTCCGGTGGTGGTGGAGGACACCAGCAGCAGCAGCGAGTACGGCTCCGTCTCTCCAGACAACGACCTCAACACGAACCCGTTCAGCTTTAAGCCAAGCGTCAAGTGCTACAGTGAGAGAGACATCAAGGGGCAGAGGCCTCTTTTCCTCAGGTAGAATGACTGGAAACTGTTGTCAGGATCACTGGGGTTAAAACCTTTTTTTCTTTTTTTTATAAATCAGTGGTTTTTCTTCATGTTAATAATAATAGCACACTTCAATTTAGCTCCAGTTGAATGTATAAATAAATGGCTAGATAAAGGGATTGTCAGTTTTATAGGTAAAAGTTAAATTAAACTTAGTGTTGCATAAGATTTCTAGTGCAAGCAAATGATTGTGAACCTTCACCGTACCCGAGTTCCACTTAATAAATTAACTGTGGAACCTTGATAGCAGTATGAATTAGGCTTAAAAGGTCTGTAAAAAAAAAAAAAAAAACAAAGATAAAAGATAAACTTGCTCTGATTTAAACAAAAGCAAATTCAAGAACAAATGAGGAACAAAGTCACCAACATTTATCAATGTGAGACGGGCTGGAAAGTTGCTCTAGAGAAGGTCAGTTTTCATGACATCCACAACTCACATTTGTTCCAAAAAAAAAATCATGACGACACCCAAGCCAGTGTTGCTATTTATCGCATCGTTTACCGTTATCATGACAAAATTTTATTAACAATCTAAACAATAAATTAGAATCTATGATGATTTAAAAGCTCCAGAAACTGAATTTTTATAACTTTTATTTTTACTCCTTTCTTTTTTTCTTTCTTTTTTTTCCATTGGGGCATTAACACATTTAAAGAACATTATACTTCTTTATGTAACTGGTGTCCTGAAGAAACTGATCTTCACTGTGTGTATTCTTCAAGAGTATTATTTGTGGTTGTGGGAAGCAATCGCTGCCAAATGGGAAGTAATGGGTATTTTATTGTATGATAATATCGGGCAGTATCGAGATACGATTGTAAGTGTAAATCCTCCAGCCCTACACCCAAGGCTGTTTTTTTTTCTTTTGCGAACTAATAAAAAAAGAGTGGAATCCTTTGGAAATCATGCATGCTGTTTCATATTACCTAAAGCTTGCTTATGGTGTTTGGAGAGTGACGGCCTGAGGCTGAATTGTTGTTGCAGGAGTTGGATGAAGATGGAACTACAAATTTTGCTAAAATTCAGAAGAGCTAATCAGTTTAAGCTCAAGCACACATGGTGAACCGATACTAGATAATATTCAGGGGAAAAATGCAACTCCATCTATGAATGTTTAAAGAAAACAAATGGAAAAAAGACATTAAAAGCAACGGCCTAGTCAAAGTCTGGACTTAAATCCAGTTGTGATCTAATGTGTTACATTTTGAGAGGTATCAACTTTCCCTTTTTAACATCACTGTAAATTTTGAATTAACTTTAACTTATTTTCAGCATCCCTGTGGAAAACTTTGAGGACCACAGCGCACCTCCATCACCTGATGAGAAAGACACTGGCTTCTTTATGCTGCGGAAGGACAGCGAGAGGCGAGCCACACTGAACCGCATCCTGACCGAGGACCAGGACAAGGTTGTAGGCAACCTAATGGAGGCTCTCACACAGGTGGGTGGTGGACAGAAGCCTCAGAGGAGTAAGGAAGGGTGATTGTTTCCAAATTAATTAGAAATATCTGTTTAACAACCCAAACTGACCTTCAGGGTTCTGAGGAAATGAAGCTGCAACCTCAGCACATCTCCACCCTCGTCGTGAGTTTGGCCGACTTTGTCCGTGTTGCCGACAGGAAAATCATTGCCAACACGCTGTCACAGCTCAAACTGGAGCTGGACTTTGACAGCACCGCCATCAGTCAGCTGCAGGTCGTGCTGTTCAGCTTTCAAGATGCTGTAAGTCTCCGCAGAAATGCTTTTTAACACTGCAGACGCACAAAGAATATAACAGAAGATTCCACCACATTCATACATTATTGTAATGCAAGAAGGAAAATGAATACAGTGATCCATCATTGCCAAATGTCAGACAGGTGGGGACTTTTTTTGTAATTGGGGGACTTTTAAAGACAGCTGGTTCCACTAGATATACAGTTAAAAGCCAGTAAATTAGAATATTTTGAAAAGCGTGATTTATTTCAGTAATTGCATTCAAAAGGTGTAACTTGTACATTATATTTATTCATTGCACACAGACTGATGCATT
>JAUZNJ010094081.1:0-22068 GCA_034780135.1 Jordanella pulchra
AAGGAAGGAAGGAAGGAAGGAAGGAAGGAAGGAAGGAAGGAAGGAAGGAAGGAAGGAAGGAAGGAAGGAAGGAATAACTTAGCAGAGTAGTAAAGCTGTATTTTGACACTAACCTGCATGTAGCCGCCTCTTTCCTCTTCCTCGCTTTCTCTTAGCTGAATGACATCATCATCCTCCTCATCTTCATCCAGCTCACTCTCTGTGCTCTCGCCTTTCACTTGCATGATTCTTGGCTCCTCCTCCCCCTTTATCTGCACACCCAGTCGCTCAGAAGAGTGGCTGCTGTCATCTGATCCCTCCTTCTGCAACCTTAATGGCAGAAAAGCCCTTATAATTAAAAAGCTACAATCAGTAAAGCTGTTTTTTTTAGTTTGCAAGCAAACAGCGTTCACTGCACCTGTTGAGACCCGCCCCTTCGTCTTCCTGCATGTCGTTGTTCTCTGTTAGCTCCTCCTCTATCTCCTCAGGATGAGTGGGCGGAGGTCTAGGGAGGTCCCCCCCTTTTGACAACATCTACATCCCACATGCTGTGTTACTGTACAGACCTATGACAGGCGAGGAGGTGAGTGTGAACCGGTTGTACCTTGTAGTGTTTCTCCAGGAAGTGCTGGTGCTGCTGTTGGACCACCAGCTGCTGCAGGGCCTGGGGCGACTGGGGTAAAGGCGCGCTTTGTGTGCGAGCCAACGGTCGATGCCGGGGCAGCTTGTTGATGGGCCGCATTCCAGTGGTTGTGCCTCTTTCTGCAGTGACCAGCGGTGATTGACTGTACATGGGCCCTAGATGGGTGCAGGATCACAGAAGTCAGTAACGACTGTGTTGTATCTGTGGCAATGTTAGCGTACTTTAACATTTGTTTTACCAAGAATAGCTGTTTGTTGTCTGGCCTGCTCCAGCAGCAGGACATGTTGCAACAATGAGGAATGGGCTGAATGAGAGGTGGGGGGCGGAGTCTCCACATCATGAGCAGCACCTGGAAAGGAACCAAATTCTTCCTTAAAACACCAAAAGTATTTAGACTCCTGACACATTTTGCCACATTACAACCTCCAAACTCTAGCCTGGTCAGCCAGAGCGATTTATGTCGTATACATGGAGTATTAGTAGAAATCATTTCTAAAAAGACACACAGAGTAGTAATTATACCCCCAGAAAAACAAATTAAATTCAACATTTTGCTTTTAAGATAAAAACAAACTGTCCTTCATTGGATGAGTTTTAACTTCACTTGGTTTTAAATCTACTTTATGGAACCTTTTGCAATCCTATTACTAATAAATTAATTGAAAAAAATAATCAACAGATTAATTAATTAACAAAATGATGGTTAGTTGCAGCCCAGAGAGTGCAAACAAACTCCATGCAGAAAGACCCCAGTCAAGGTTTCTAACTGAGGGGTTTCTCTGAAAATAATAAATGTTTTTTAATATTATATTTAATATCATATTGATATATTATTTAATATTATTACAAAGAAACATCTGAAAAGTGTGGTGTGCTTTTGTCTTCAGTTCTAATCTGTATTCAGCTCCACCAGCTTTGTACATCGACAGGCCTAATTAATGCTTTATTTTTCTTGGTAAAATGGATCAAATGTATTTTTTGGAAAAACATTTTTGACTTCCTGTTACTTTTCATGCAAAGCTTTGTCACTCAAAGCTGGTGGTGAAAACTGCCGAGCAAAGAGGAAAAACTGTATAAAACTGTTTCCAAATATCCCAGTTTTACAGGTTTGTTCAGCCACAGAGAAGAATGTATTCCCTACATTTATTTAATCCTTCCTGTCAGGTTAGGGAGGCACACAGCTCAGGCAGGACTGAATCACCTGACCTGTCAGCCTGCTTTCTCTGATGGTAACATCGGTTCCTTCAAACTGCCCAATAAGCCATTTTCATCTCTTGCCAATAAGGTAGAACAATCTTTGAACACAAAGGTGCCTCAGCTGACCCCTTGTTCAGAATTAAAGGCAACTTTAAGCAGCGATATATGTATATATATAAACATGTGTGATGATGATATTCACATTCATCAATTAACCCTTACTTGGTTAATAATATTGAAAACAATCTGTCACCATGTCCCTCTCAGCGAGAAAGAAAAGGTGGCTTCATTTTACATTTATCTTATTCTCTTCACTGTCCAGAACTTTTCTCAAAAGATTTTTCAGGTGTTAAGTTGCTGTCTGAGAAAAAAAAATGATTATATGAAGTGGAAGAAATAAATATGTGATAAAAAAATGTCAGTATATTTAGAAAAATAAGATTTCAAGGATAGGAACAGTTTTTGGTGGTATGGTTATTGCTGATCACCTGTTTAAATGGTGCATTAATCTTACCTGCAGGTATGGAGGAAGTGGAGAGAAACTTCCCAGTAAGAGCTCCGCCCCCTCGTAAGGACTGGATGGCCTGACGCTCTGCCTCTTGCTGATTGGTCAGCTTCTGAGGCGCCTAAAGAAAGAGTGGAGACCAACACAGAGGAGTTGGTTTGAAGTTTTTTTGCAGACAAAACATGCAAGGTACCATTAATGTTGTGCAAAATACCTAGTGAGACTGATGTGATCTATGTAACAAAGATCTATATTAACCAATACTAATTGTCCATATGCATATAATGCATTAATGTAAATGAAAAACAACCAGTTATAACCAGGAAACCAAACTACTGCACCTAACAGCTGAAATGGCAAAACAAATAGAATTTTTATTTAGTAAAGGATACAAATATCATCAGTGAAATTGTGTATTTTAGGTCACATTTCTACACATCATGGGCTCCATTCTTTGCCTGCTAGTTCATACTATATTTACATGAGACCACCATCTGGCTGTAGTCTGAATGATAGTAGCCCACAGACACGGGCTGCAGACGTCACATACAGGGACACTGCTAACAAAGGGTGCTGCACTGCAGAAGTTATAAAAAAAGCATTAAAATCAGCGTAAATCCTTCATCTGAGAATGTAAGAAATATTATCCAAAAAATGAGTATTTTGGCCCCGAAAATAAGATCATTATATGTACTGCACTAGTATAGGCCCACAAATGTGTGCAGTATATAAACTGCTGCATAACAAATATATATAGTTAATATATTAACTGCAATATATACAATTTTATATCCTGCACTTAAATTAAGTGCAGCATATAAAATATTGTAAGTAGAAACAGACTTTCTAACTCACATCTAGTTTAATTTCTTCACTTTTTGCAGGTGCGACATCTTTGTGTTATTATCATTAACTTGGTGAACATGATGGCAGAGACGATACGAAGAAAAAACAAAGTATAACTTTTTATAACAGCCTTTTATGCAGCAGTGATTGATCTCTGGAGAAAAGGCCGTGTGGATGTGAAGGAGAGCAGCAAAATGACGCAAAAGTCAGGAAATACGCAACATAAAAAAACGAAATAAAACTATTTACCCATGACACATGAATTTGGTAAACGTAATATTTTTTTGGAGGTAAAAAGGTTGAAGCTGGGCCGTTGACACTACACCAAGGAAGTCAGTATTTGCCTTAAGTGTGAAAACGTGAAAGTCTTTTCTGTGTAATTTTCAGGACTTTATCTTTTACAGCAACTTAGTTTGATGCCAAACTCTTCTGTTTCTACCGAATAATACCTATAGCATGTCCAGAATAAATATTACATAATTTGAACCAATATAATTCCACCTTTTCCCACCTTTGTTTAAATTCAAACAGACACTGTTTGCTGACAGGCTGAAAACTCTAAATCCTACTTTGCCTTAAATGTTGAGTTTTCTTTTTTGTGCAAAGTGTGATTCTTCAATGTGTTTTCTACATAACTCAGGAGAAACAGGAAAAAAAGAAATCGTGCTTTAGGTCTGGACCTTCTAGAGTGATTTCATGGCTTGTTTAGGACTGAACTGTAACCTCAAATATTAGCAGTTATTTGAACTCTTGCTAAACAGAAACACCTTGATGGTTAACAGTTTGCCCTTAAAAGAAACCATCAAACCTTTTAAAAACGGACCGATAATACTAATGACACACAAAGTCTACAAGACCACATAATGTTAGAAACATTAGGATTGTCTGTACAGGAATTTTTTTATCATATCTAAACAACAGCTGTAAATTCAGATGGCAGAACATTAATTAGAGGTTTCATCTGGGTCTTCTGTCATAAATATACAGGGAAGCGATGAAACATTTAGTCTGGATAGAGTTTAGGATTCCTCTGCTAGAGACATAAGACAGTCTAGATTTAAAGCTAATGAGCTGGAAAGACATCAAATCCTAAAATAACACAAAGGCATTTTACACATCAGGAGAATGTAGACCTTTGTTTCCTGAAGTAATATCAATATGACTAAAGCTGGAAATGTTCAATGAGGCTTTGTAAAAAGAAAAACAAACATATCAGTGTCTCTTATTTATCATTAACCTGTTGAGCAATAGGAGCTGATCATTTTATAAAGCATCTTTAAGGACTCATTATGTTTGACGCATTGAGCCGCCCGTCATTACGTCTGCAGCCAGCTGACACCACAGTACACGAGGAAGGAGAAAACACACTTTATCAAAGCCGCTTCGTGCCGTTCGAGAGCCACACATTTCTTCCAGCAGTTTTTCCACAGTCTGTTGATATTTAACGGCTAAATAAGGGGATGTTTACTTTTGCCAACCCTCGCCAGCAGGAGGCGCTGATCGCTCGGCATGTTTTCCACGCGGATCTGTCCGCGTGCGTTAAAGCCCAGACCAAGCATAAACCAAGCTTAACAAAACATAGAAAGGTAAGAAAAAGACTAATGAACAACGGCCTTCGGTGGAGCAGTGCTACTGTTTGCTGATGTGAAGACAAGGTAACAAAGTACAGGTCAGATAAAAAGTAAAATGGCAGTTCAGACTGCTGTCCAATGAAAACTATTCAATCCTTCATCTATCATATGAAAGTTGAGTCAAAATGAAAGTGAAAAGTGGAGATAGACCGAGACATGGTGCAGTATGTACGTTTTCTTTTGCATTGTTATTGGCCAACATCCGCAGTCATTCTCTGATTCATTAGTGCATTCAGCAGATCTTGAGAAGCGTGTGCATTACTCCTCCCTTCATTTGTTTGCCATGTTTTCTTTGATTTGTAATGAAACGTTTCCCTTCGTTTAGATGCAGACTTGTGTAACATTTAGTATCACATCGATGGAGGAAGTTAAACCAAGATCAGTCTAAAGAATCGGTCCAATAAATTGGCACCACATGCTGGTGTTTGGTTAGACTGATGTCAACATAATCGCTGCTGGTATTGGCCTTAAAAAACCCTCATAAAAAGAGCAGATTTGTCCCCGATCATCCCTTCTCTACACAAAAATGCTGTGGAAAACACTATTGGTGAAAGAAACAGAAATCCAGTTTGGAGTAACACAACAAAGCTAAACATCAGATGTGGAGGTTTAACATGTTTCTAGTGTCGACTTACTGTGATATGTGTGTTGGCTGGGAGGCCTAACGAGATATTGGGCAGGGAGGGGGAAGTGTAGAGACTAAGAGGACTCAATGTCCCATCAGCCCCCAGAGTCTGATGGAGAGATCTCAGCTGCAACACAAACATAGTCAGGTTAGAGATATTTTAGGTATCAAGACATACATTTCACTGCTTTTATCCCAAAAATGATCACTGACTATGGAGCTTAATAAAAAACATTTTCAGTTTTGGTTTTCAGAGTAAACAATTTAAAAAATGACTTTTAGGTGTCGGATGGTAGGATGTGACTGTCATTCAGTGTTTTCGGTCAGAGGCGTTCTCAAATCCACTGAAAAACAGACCCCTACAGCTAATCCTTCCTGTCTACAGCCATCAACATCTACAACTATTCCTTAGAGCCTTTAATATCACTTAAAACTAAATGCAATGTCCTGAACTCAACTGCATTGTATCGTATTGAGTTGAACTGAGTGTTGGACACCAACTCTGCTTCCATCTCTGCTGCTTCAGGCTAAATCAAGGTTGTGTTTGTTAGCCTGAAGCTATGTCCAATCACAGAGCTGTAGCACTGGGATTAAAATCTGGATCCAGCCTGATGAGTTTAATGACATCAGAAGAACAACGTTTTATGGCTTCACCATAAAACCCGACTCTTGACTGTAACCCTGGGGTTCCACGGAACGCGTTAACGCCGCGGATCGTGGGAGCGTCCACGCCTCGCTACCATGGCTGGACGCAGCCGTTCTAGTCAGCGTCAGTGCTTCCACCCAGCAGAGGCTGCTCTTAATGCTCCACGCTGCAAGTCTGCATCAGCTGGAGCAGAGCGGATCGTTCAGGCAGGAAGTCTGGTGGAGTTTCAAAGTTAAACTCTACATGTGCAGAATGTGGATTATATTTTCCTCTAATACCTGCGGCTCTAGCGGAGAAACTTATTTCATAGGACACCACGACCACAAACTGTTAATCTGGAGGTGGAAAAACACACTGATTTATTTTATACATGTTTAAAGATAACAGCAGACAGGAAAAGGCTCCGGTTGAGAGGTAATGTGACCCGATAAAGACCCGGCATGCCAGACAAATGACAACTTTTGTTCTATTTAAAGCCTACAGGTATGTATCACTACGACACGGTGATGAAATCCTCGCGTGATCTGAGTCAAACGGCTCTGAGGCGCTTCTGAAAAGCTCCCAGTGGATTAGTGTGCTAGGCAGAATCCGCAGCACAGACGATCCGCTGCGTTGATGCGTTCGGTGGAACCCCGGGGAAACGCAGCCAGAAGTTTTATGTCCACGTGAAGAAATACTTTCCATAGGAGAAAAATGTTTCTGAAAAGCTCAAACAAGAAATGAAACTTTGGTATTTCAGGCTTCACTGCACCTGAAGCTAAGATGGCCGAGGCTCCACAGCGTTTCTACGACAACACCAGCAGCAACTTCTGCTAAAGTATAGATACCAGGAGAAATGTTACACGCCTCTTATCTGCATCATCTCACCAGTTTTAGTTGGGAAATCTCAACCTTTCCCGAATCTATGCTATTTTATTCTATTCTAAAGTTTCTACAGCTTTAAATCTTAGATATAATTTGTATTCAAGACATCAGATTTATGCTCTAAGCTTGGTTTTCAACAAACTATATGATCCTTATCAAACTGACAGCATTAAATCTTTCATATAAAACATTTTAAAGGATGAGTTTCAAAATTCAGAGAGTTCAATAAAACACAAAAAAATGACAGAAAAATCTTCCTAATAACTGGTGTCTTTTATTACCATAATGTTTTAATCAGAGAAATGAAAATGATGTAAATTTGCCTCGTCTCTCATTTTAAACCATCTGTCCAGCTGGCAGCTTCGCCCCTTCATAATGAGCCCATTCATCGATGAATGTAACGCTCTCGTTTATGTCTACTACTGCTACTACTGGGATTTTAAAACTTGTATTTTGTTTCAGAAAGAAAAACGTGTAACCACACACAAATTAAAAAACTTGTAAGATAGTCCATACATTAGCATTTGTATCATTTAATATTTATTACACAAAACATTTTATTAACTGTTTTTATTCCATCGTAGACGAATATTAATACGTTTTATTGATGAAGAGTAAAATGGAATAAATGAAATGCATTTAATTCAGTTATTTATTAATACTAGTTCATTGCTTTCATTTTCCAAAGCTAATAAATCTCTTTGGTCCTGAAGTTCTGATCAGTGATCAGGCCAGTCTGGACTTGTTTATAATAAGGTACAGACAGAAAACGTCATGGAGGAGGACCTATTTGCATCTGTTTAGCTGGGAATCTCTACCTCAGTCTGTATGTTGGGGACTGATCCCGTGTTGCCGTTGGCGATGGCCGTGTTGGAGCTGTTGGGACTGCTGGGACCTGAACCTGGAGCACTATTACAGAGAGAGGAGACTGGGACAGAAACCGAGAGCAGTAAATGATGTTTTCCAGGCCGGGCTGTGTTCTTCATCTTCTCTACTTTAGGAAGAAAGAAGTCTTTGTTTACCTGAGATCTCAATGGCTCTTTTCTTGAAGGTGCTGATGACGGTTCCGTCCTTCCTGCGCAGGAGCGGCGAGCTGCGCCTCTCTGCCACTTTCTGCTTGAGCCTGGAGCGTACCTTCAGGTTCGGCTCGGACACTGAATAAGTCAGACATAGAGAGAAGGCAACAAACTGTCAGATTCCAAACTAGTTCTGATGATCGTTTCACTCAGCAGTTCATATGATTGTTGTGGCATTTTATCTATCCTTTAAACCTGCAGAGGAAATCCTCGTATTTATCTGTTCAATAGGAGCGACGGGTGCTCGTAATAAACCAAATAAAGAACTATAGAAATAATTATTTAAATGTGTGATTAGTTTAATAAAAGTGGAAATTTATTTAATAAATGTATAATGAATTATATGGGCCTTGATTTTATTTTAAGAAATGAATATAATTATTTCATGATTCAAGAAATGATTTTATGTTTCTGTGTCAAAGCAAAGTATGAATTCATTTAAACTGTCAAACATCCATCAAAGTCAAAGAGGCGGGACTAAGGCTACTTGAATGAAACCCTTATATCTGATTGGCTGCTTCTTACTGAGCAAGTTAAGAAAACTTCTTACTGATCCTGATAAAATACATTAAAAACCTTGTTTGAAATGTGTAGCATAAATATGATATAATTAATCAGAGTCCTTTGCTCGGTCTCCTTTCCCTTCCCTCCATAATGGATGTTTGAGTTATCTTGAGGCTAACGCTACCTCCTCACTGATGAGTCACACTGAGTCATCAAGAAATACACAAAGGCTTATTCAAAACTCTCTTTTGTAGCAGCATTTCTATATGTTTGCTTTAGATAGTAAGTGAACAACCTACACACGACTGAAGGCAAACCTTTTTTTAAACAGACACAAAAAAGCCAAGAAAAATAAAGCAACTGTAGGAAGGGAAGAAATTCATGTAAAATTGAGGATTATTGTTGAAAATCAATAATCATAAACGTTGGGATTCAATGGTGCTTGTTTCTACTGGTCCACTGGTAACATTATTAACGGTTATGACACATGAACAGCTCTGTTGCATGATCTGGTACATGGGACTGTTATTTGTCGAACACTCACTTCGACTTGTCAATGTTTCGACATAGAGAATTGAAATCTCTACAATGCATTTGGATGCACTTTATTGTCTGTCTAATAGAAACTGCGTTAGCTTAAACGGGAGCACCGTGTAATCGTAGCGGCCAGTCTTCACCTGAGCAAGAGATAATGCCAATATTCTCCGTTTATAAACAATTCTAAATAAAGGCTGTGTTTTCTGGTCTATGCAGCAGTTTCTCACCTGTCTTTCTGAGGGGGAAGTCATCTTTGCCCTCATAGCTGCCGAGCAGAGAGGGGAGTTTGTAGGAGGGAGGGGTTCCAGGGGTGTTGCTCTGAGGTGGAGAGCTCTGCTCCAATGAGGTGTGCTGGCCTCCCCTGCAGTTACAAACACACACATTAGCTAACCCATGCCTTGGTTTTCTTTACATGCTCTGTGTATGATTTCTAGGGTTAATCTTTTCCATCATGTCTTTTCACCATCAATTATCTCCTAAAATCAAACAAAAAGTAAAACGGGTTTAGCTGAAAGCTTCTGGTCAGTAGCATCTGATGCTAACTTACCACAGCTGTACATTATAGGGCTGTCAAAATACTAAAATCTTAAAACTCAATATCGATAATCAATACTTGGTTGATAGCATTGTGATAAAAAAATGACAATTAGTCATAAAAACATGAATACCTTTAAAACTCAGCATGGAAATAGCTTTCTCAACAGGATCACAGACACTAGTAAATACGTGTAGAAATTAATGCAAAATAAGTAACCTAAATATAACACACTTGATATTTAAAGTTGTCTGAGGTATTATTCTTTTAATGTGCAAATAGTCCCGAATTGTTAAATTAGCAGCAAAAATATGCAAATAATATTGATACTATGCCAAATCAGTGTTGTATCTGGATCAGTGTTTGAATATCTAAACCTTCCAGAGTATCAATATATTTAACCATCCTAGTGCTTTACAAACGATTACGGACCTGAAACAGTGACTCCTCTTGTACTAAACTTCTGACGGGGATATTTGCTATGATTGTCAGGACTAATTCATGAGTTTTTCTTTACATCAAACTGATATTGACCTATTAGTGAAGAGATGTTCATGTACAGAAAAAAATATAATAACAAGTTAGACTTCTGGCTCAGAGCTCGTCTGCCTGGCTGTGTCTTTCCTGGACGGGAGCCGCCTGTGGAGCTAGCTAACAGTTAGCTTTTATATCTCTGTATCTGTCGCCCTCAGTCTTCCTCAGCAGACGGATACTCACACTAAGCCTGGTTCTGCTGGAGGTTTCTTCCTGTTCAAAGAGAGGTTTTCCTCTCCACTGTCACTACATGCATGCTTGGTGTGAGGGATTGCTGTTCGAATCAGTGAGTCGATGCAATCAGCTGGTTTTCCTCAGATAGAAAACTTTGAACCAATGATCTGGTTGAATTGTCTCCATAAAGAGCATCAAGATGACATGTGGTGTGAATCGGCGCTATAGAAATAAACTGAATTAAACTGAAACTTAACTTCTGTTTTTGGCCTCCTATAAAACAGCCTCACTTGACTAAACAAACATCTGCTTTCAGTTGAATTAAATGTGTTTACAATATTAAACTGTATTAGGTTGCATCGGAGTACAAAAGAAAAATCAAAGCTACATGTTTTATATTGAAAACAATGTTAAGTTCAAGCACAATTGTTTTAATACTTTTCAGGGTAGTTTATCTGGACATTTAGCATGTTGATATTTTAAGCACAGGACAAATGAAGGGACTGTATATGACTAGAAGAAACAAATAAATATAATAAAGATTGTTCTTGTCCTTTTGATAAACGTCCCACAGGTATTATTTTCAGTTAGTTAAGTAAAAATAAATCTCCAGGTAGTAGAACTTGAGCTGAAGTGGTTTAAATCCTGGTCTGTGAGTAAAATCCTATGTTATCTTTTGTGAGACTCAGACTACTGAAACCCTGGAACTCCCTGCTTGTAGAGTCCTCCTCACCAGCACTTAGGGGAGAAGGAATGGTTGAGTCCTCCTGGACCAGGCTCTTTCTTACTGAGAAGAAACTCCTGCAGCTTTAACTTCACCTCTGTGCTGGCAATGGCGCCTTCCAAAACACAAACATACCGCGTGTCAGGAAGCTTATCTGTCTTTACATTCACATGGACATCTTAGCATTGAGACCTACTCTCTTTGCTTTTCTCTTTGTTCCTCAGCAGCAACAGTTGTTGCTCCATTCTCTGTTTCTCCTGTTCTTCGTGCCTCTGTTGCTCCAGTTTCCTTTTGTGCTCCAACTCTTGCTGCCGCTTTGCTGCCAGCAGCTCCTGTTGTTGCTTACACACACAAACACACACACACATTAAGACGTTGGGTTACAGACTGCTTCTGGAGAAGCTGGATGAACCAGAGCAGCGGTGCTACCTTTAAATGTTCCTGCAGCTGAACCTCATGTTGTCTGGTCAGCACCTCGTGTTTTTTCTGAAACTCAGCAAACAGCAGCTGTTTCTGAAGTTCCTGCTGCTGTTTGAGCAGCACCAGCTCCTGCTGAAGCTGCTGCTCTCTCAGGACTGTGTCCACTGCTCCGCCACCAGACAGAGACCCCGCCCTGGCCTCTGTTCTCAGGTCCACTGGGCATCCACCTCCACCTGGGCCTTCTCCAGAACCACCCACTGGACAAAAAGTTCAACACAATTCCTTCACAACCCTTAAGCTCTGTGACATTATGCTAACATGAGATGTTTACATTTTGATCTAATCATAAGCTGAAAAGGTCTGTAGGGGCAGCATGTAACATGTACCGCGATGACTAAGACCGAGTCAACATGAGGCTCAGGTCTCGAGTTCTTGGAGGGAATTTAGAAGATGCTCAACGTCCTGACATTTTCTAAAACACCCACTACTTCCTGACAATCACCTAGAAGGCAGGAGGAATATTCTTATATCTTTTTTTGATTTGGCTTCATAGTTGAACTCCTCCCGGCCATTAGGAGGCACAATCTCAGCCTCTCATTGCGAAATGTTTGACAGCTTGGTTGTCAGGTCAGCTAATGCTAGTGTTTGGTTACCTAACGTTAACATATGAATAGAGTTAGCTGTACAGAAAGGCAGCAGGAATTGGGAGCCTCTTTGCTTCCTTTAAGACGACCCAAACACTCAAAGGAGTTTTGGTTTTTGTTGCCTTGAATCTGAGAAATAAGAAACCATTTCTCAGCTCTATCATAGAGCTACTACAGTCAATCTAATCAATAAATTCTAACTCTCTTACTGTAAAGTTAACATTTTTCGAAATGCCTTTAGTGTTTATTTGGAACTAGATTCAAGTACTTTTCAACCTGTTTAAGATCAGCTTATTTTTATTATGTTCTGATATGTAAAGAACTGGAAGGGTGGCTAGTTTTTCTTTTTACTCCGATTCGACTTGTTTTGTTGGGAGGAAAACTCACCGCCTTCCCCCCCACCTCCTCTCTGCTCACTCGTTTCTTCGACTGGGCTCTGCATGCCTGATGGTAGGCTGCTCTTTACCTCCAAGACTGATGGACAAAAACAGAGAAAGAAGTAAATGATTAGCCTTGGTCGCTGCACAGCGTTCCATCCCTCAGAGTGTATCAAGTCAGCTTCTGTTTCCTTCACACAAACAGTGAAAGTCAGGGACACAGTGTCCTGCCTCCTTAAAATAGGCACAAGCCTAACATTAGCCTTAGCACTGTTACCTTGGCATTAGTATAGTGTATATTCAGCACGTTTCTGCAGAAGGACACAGAGGAGAAAGAATACAAGCGCTGGAAATGATCACAGAGGATGCAGTCCAGCATAAAGGCAGCTCAGAGTACGGAGGGCCGAGAAACAATAAAATACACATTTTTTCCTGCCATTTACATGAATGATTTCCTTTAGCAGGTCTGGAGGGCTTTGGTACTGGTCTACATCTTGTCATATTATGTGCATAGAAATCATGAGATGTGCAGAGATTGAAGAACTATCTCTGCTGTGGTTGCTGCGTATGGTTGCCTAGATGTAGGATTAGGCCACTTCCTGGAAAACGGTGCTGCCACAAGCTGAGATGTCAGGATATATCCTACCTACATGCCAGGCAGTAGATTCAATTAGGACTTACTTACAGTGAAGTCTGACCCTTCTAATGCGCTCTGCATGGTCAGCTGCCACTCTTTCTAGTTCTGCATCCCACATGTCTAATAATCCCATTAAACAGCAACAATGACAGTAAAGCCAAGCTGGTTAGCTCTGTCCAGGAGGATTTGGACTAGTTTGGCCAAAGACCATGATCAGATAGTAAGGAGTGAGTGTAGAGGAACATCATCTGCTTTTCTTTTAGGTATCTTGTCTTTACACAATAATAACAAGAATGATATTTGAATCCTAAAATTAATGCACCAATTATTTGCTGCAGCGTCTCTTTCAGGCTTTTATTTTTCATCATAACTAAAATCCAAAATTCAGTTTTACAAAAAATGTTACTATTACATGAGAGCAGCAAAAACACACGTATGTTAAGGTCATATCATAGTATATATAACACTGAACAGATTGCTGACTTGACATCTGTCCAAGACAAATATCCCAAACAAGCAGCGCCGTATTCAGGTATATTTTCTGAGTAGATTTATTTAAACCTGGGATTTCTGGAGCCTTTAGAGGAGTGGGAGGCAAAGTTCCTTAAATATTACATATTTGGGTAAAAGTTTTCCATTATGTGCTTTCAAGCATTTCTAAACCAGAGCAACATCAGTAGCATTTACCTGGGCTGAGGACACGGTAATAGATTACTGCTAAGTGGTTTTAAAGTCCTCTTTTGTTGCTGCTTTTATCAAGTCTAGAAGCAGTCCAGACATATAACAGCACCCGTCTAACATGCAGAAGGTTTCTGTGTTTGCTTTAGTAAAGCTTGTAGAAATGGCTGACTGCCTCCAGCTGCCCAGACCCACGGCACCCACTGTAGCAGGGCCACACTTTTGTGTTCACATTCCTTTTGTTATTGTTCTGAAGTAATATTTGAGTTTATTTACAACATATGTGATCTCAATGCCGACGATTTAATCAATAATACTGATTAAAAGTTTTCTATCTAAGGAAATCGAGCTGATTGCAACAGGAGTAAACAATCTGTGTGCAATAAATCTAAATGAGTTGAACTTTTTATACAGAACCAAAGACATAAATTATTGCGTCATACCTTTAGTTTAGGTCATTTACTACCTGATTTTCTTTTTTTTTCTTCCCAGAAGCCACCGTTCCTTGTGGAGTTCTGTATCAATCATGTTTAGTCATTGTTTATTTTTCTGGTTGTGGGGGTGTTTTTTAATGGCTTTAAAAACACATGATTTCATGTAATTTAGTTTAACCTGTCAGTTTTGTGCGGGAGAATGTGATTATATGGCTCCACTGAATGATAAACAGCAGCAGAACCCTGGTTTCATCGGGGTAGTAATCTATCCATTACATGAGAGATAACTGTTCAAAATTAGCATCAGAGCCACAATCAAACTAAACAGCAAGCAATAAAAGACCTGCAACCATTTGTATTCCATTATATGCAATTTAAATATAATGCAGTATACAATGAAAACCTGTATGTTTCAAAACTAGACTGCAGAAAGAAAACAACCATGTTGCTGTTTTTTTTTTAGACCTAAAGGCAAAAATAAAAAAAACAATGTTAACTGTTTAATTTTACTTTAAGCCATCCAAATAAAAACAAAATATATATGGCTGTTATTTGAATTTATGGTGAGAGCGTCTTTTTCTCCACAACTTGATTAGTACAGCGATTAAATCTGGCATTTTAAAAAGTAATCATTTTAGTGCGCAGCGTTGGTGAATGGATGCTTTGGTCCTCGATGCGCACGGCGCTGGTTCGAATCCCAGCCAGTCGACCTTCGCCGCATGTCTGCTTTCACAAAATAAAAGCCACTAGAGCCAAAAAAAATCAGTTTAATAGAGGTTGTTTCCTTTAAGTTAAAAGAGGTGGAAGGGAGGTTAAGAAAACAGGATGAAAATGAACAAAAAACGTGTTTTAGAATTGGGAGTTAGGATTTTTTTAAATGTAGGGTAACTAAAAACATTAATGTAGTTTAAAAAACAGGCCTACGAGCCTATTTCAGCTCCCACAGTTGGCAATGCTGATCCATTTTCACAGACAGTCACTTTATGTCTCCGCTGGAAGACAGAGGAAATTCCTAAAGACACTGGAAATGGCTGCAATCAAACTGCATTTTTTTATTGATTACATTAACTCTTGAAAGTGAAAAAATAACTCTGAAATCAGCAGAGCTTTGTCTGATTATGGAGCCGTACATTAATGTTAGGAGAGGGTTGTGCATTGAGCCCGATGCAATGTTTACAATGCTCGATGCATGCTTTAAATGCTGGTGGTTGCCACGGTAACGGCAGCTGGAAACCAGAGAGAGCCGTGATTCAAAGCATTGGATTTATCGACACTAGATCTGCATCATGAACCGTCTGTTGAAAATACAAACGTTCAGACCAAGATGCAAATATTAGCTATGTCTCTAATCTAACCAATAAAACAAAAGACAGATTCTTTTGTTTTTCTAATTTCACTTTAAAAAAAAGAACTGAAATAACCAGCACTTTATTCTTGTTTCATTTAGAGACAGAAAATCCATGGAACCAACCATACAAAATGAATACATTTGAGCATTATGGAAAAGTTCAGACATTTCAATAACCGGGTGAAACAGGTAGTTTTTAAACACTTTTATTTTTGATGCTTTTCCACTAAATGTGTCATTTAGGATCAGAATATTATATCAGCCAACTAATAAAAGACTGTTAATATAAAACAACAGTCTAATGAAAGTTATGTTTAATTCCTTCTAAGAGGTCATTTCCTAATAAGTCATTTTTATCCCAAACATAAGCCCGATCAGAAGGTATATTGTGTAAAATAAATTACATTTTTGTCTGTTGTGAATACGTAAGAGAACGATTTCTAAAAATACCTGGAAATGACCCAGAGGCGGCTGAAGCTCATCCTTACAGGTCCTGCTTTGTAACAGGTACCTTGGCTGTTCAAAGAAAACCTTCTGAAACTGAAAACTCTAGATAAACAAGGCCATGTGTGTGTTTGTTTTTTCATTAAATTTAAACATGTGTGCAACTGCTCACATCTAAATTACCTAAACAAATATCCTGGCGCTTCACTGTGACGCATGTGTCTCCCTTCCACTACCACAAACTGTCCATGTGTCTGGGTGTGTGTGTGGGAATGTGTGTGTGTACGTGAGAGACGGCTCTGTGAGTGTGTGTCCAACAGGCCGCTTGGCAGGAGAGCAGCATTCCACAGCAGCAAGCGTCTGACGTCAAAGCGGGGACATTTATAGTCTGGTAAACACACACTCACATGCAGTCTGACAAAGAGGTGAAACTGAGGAACCATTTCAGTCGATCCAGGAAGTTTTGGAGCTGACTTTTAGCCTCCTCTAACTTTAGTTTTACGCTGACTTAAGTGCAAGAACAAAATGATGAAGCAAGTTAGCAGTTTGGTCTGTTTGTTTGTTTGGATAAATAATTGAGCTGAGCTCCGACACATGACAACAGAGCCATGTTTAAAGCAGTCATGCTAAGAAACATGGCTAAATAAGCTGCCCTTTATTAATGAACCATTTTATCTTCAACATATAGACGTAACACATACTTCAATGGATCATTTCGGCGACTTTATGTCATAGAGACCGAAGTACGACAAAAACAACATCTTCATCAGACATGCTGATCTTTCACTGCTCTGTTCGGGGATTTTTAATTGTGACAAAGATCTGAGTAACCTGGCATGAGAGCAATGATCAGGAAACAAACTGAAACTGTTTGTCCTTCAAATATCCCCAATATTTCTCATCATCCTTCTCTCTTTAAGAACCAGACTCAGAATGTCTTCAGAACCAAACATTTACTGACGTCCAGACCCAAAGAAAATATCAGTAAAATAAGAAAAAAATACAAAATCATAAAGCAAATCTGACTGAAATCTGTGTAGGGAACTTTTTTACTTCATACTATTTTTAAACTAGACACTAAGAGGCTGTGCACAAAGATACCCGTGTGAACTTTTCCAGTTTCTGCACCAACTAGGAAGCAGCAGGCGGCATCTTTTGGCTGCTCTTAAATGCATCCAAAATGCAGTATTGCAGTTCTATAATCACATGTAGGAAAATGAAATTATACTGAATGTGTAAAAGAAGCCGAGACCGGATCAAATATTAGAAACATTAGTGAGTTGAATAAACAGCAGACTGTCACATAGATGACATGTTGTGAATTATAAATAAAATGAATTAAACTGTTTGTCTAGGAGGTGAACCGCCTCTTTCTCCAACTCCAGGCTTTTACAGCCAGGATTTCCCTGCATTAAGCTCAACAATTAACCAGCATATCCAAAGCAAGACGCTGCTACCTCAATGTTTGCACCATTCAATGCTTAGAAATGGGCTAATTTTCACAGGAAAGCATTTCAGTTTTTCTCTGCATCTTTCTAAGTACTTGCTCCATGGTTGTTTTGGTCAGAGAGCCCATAACAGGGGGTGAATCACCAGGACATCCGAGGGAAGGTGAGACATTGTTCTGGAGCTCTAGACAGGAGCGGCGGGGAATCAACACTGGCGGAGCGACAACCGTAACCAGCTGAGCTCCCTGCTGGAGCCAAGGTACCGGATCAGAGGAGCACAGCGGTACGGGCAGAGGGAGAGGCGGCGGCTTGCTGCTGCAGCTGGAGGTTGATGATGAAACAGTCCTTCTAAATTAAAACGACTGTTTTAAAAGCAACCCACAAACCTCTTCAGAGCACCCCCCACTTCATCCTTTGTCAACATTATTTTCTCCATCGTTCATTTCGATCTGCTGCCTCCTTTACTAAAACAGTGGTCAATTCATGATGCTTTTTCATCTCCTTATACTTTTATACACAGTTTCAATGAGACAGAAGCACTGAAGAATTGATGGAATTGATGCTGTTCATTGCTCAGCAATATCAGAACAGGCAGATATTGATTTTCCAGTATAGGTTCATAGGAACCAGAAGTGATCTACAGCACACAGTGTGTTAGAGGGAAGGTGGGTGAAGCTCCTGCTGGTTCTGAGCGCAGCCAGTGGACTTAACCAATCCAAATACTGGATACTATAAGTGAAAATATGTTTTTTTTTCAGTCCAGTCGTGCTGCTGCTGCCAAGGGGAGGTATTTCTGGAGACCGCGGTTCCTCACCCCAGCCCCACCATCTCTTTTACACACTTTTTCATTTTGTTTTGCAAAAAGAAAATAGGCTCCATGACGTCAGCCCTGCAAAACACTCAGCTAAGGGAGAGAGAGGAAGAAGAGAGCAAGCAAGTGGGAGAGTGAGGTAAAAATAGGATAATAGCTGTGTGTACTTTAGACAAATTAGAAGCTAAGAGACAGAGACAAGAGGCCTCATGAGAGTTGTTGCTATAGAGACTTAAGGGTAGGTTGGTAAACTGTGGGTCATCCACTCCTGCTATTGTCTGTCAGGTTGAAGCTGACATAACATAAACTCGATTGTACTTGTTTGATTATCCCTGTTCTGCAGGTCGCCTCCTTTGTCTTTTCTTTAGCACTTATCTACAGTGTCCTACATGAGGCTGATCACCATCGAAAAAAACCCCTCCAGTTTACTTCTAAATACTAAACATATCATCCTCACTGAACCACTGGGATTGTGTATTTATTTAGTGGAGTGCAGTGATATTATGATGTTATGTGGGGTGGAAAGTAAAACATCCCATCATCCTGAAAAAAACATGTTGAAACTTGGTGGTTGTGAGAGAATTGATGTGTCTGTCAGAAAGCAGCACGGCCTGCTGGAAGTGGCAAACAAACCAGGAAAAGCTTCATTTGTCAGCTTCTTTTATCATTTATTAGCCGAATATTTCACATGATTTTTATAATCAGTTAACAGTCGCACCATTGTTCTTTATGGCAAGGTTTACTGGCCTGAAGACTGGCTGATTTAGAGCTTTTTCCATTACTGGGTCAGAATAAAGCTTAACATTAAGGTACGAAACGTGATTTATTCTATGAGATCAGAGGCAGGAAAAGTTTACAAACTGGAGGTCGAAGACGAATAAGACGATTTTGATAAATATTTGTGTAAAAGATTAATGCAATTTTCAAGCAGACATGATTCCAATCACAAAGCCAGTATTTGGATGAGTGATGGATAATATATCAGACGATGGAAGCCGTTAGAACTGACTCGGTATCACCATAGCAGATGACAACAGAGATACAAGGCACTGCTGTAAGCTTTAATGTTGACTAACAATCACAAAGGAGGCTACACTTTATCAACGCTTCTGTAAAGTTATAATTCAGACCAGTTGCTATCAGATTTGAGAGTCCAGGGACAGTTCTTAACTAGAGTCCCAAAATGACAGAAAACCCAAAACTTCTCCTTCAGATCAGTGGATGCCATGTCTAGTAGACGCCCTGCTAAGCAGACTATTAGGAATCCGATGCAGCAGAAGTTAATGTTTGTAAAACGAGTACTGAAAGAAAATGGCCATCCACGGAGTACTGCAGCACAATCTCAGGTCCAATGGGATGAGCCAACTAAAGTGGATGGAGTACAAGGGAATGGCATTACTGTTTCAGAGCACCAGGAGTTTCCAGGAATTATGCCATCAGGACCAGTAAGTGTAAGAAGAATACAAAATCAACACATCTTTCATTAAACTAAAAGATTGCTTGAAATAAATCCTGATTAGAATCCTGAAGATGTTGCAGCAGCAGATGGAAATGTTGTCATTTAGTCTCTGACCACCACTTTAAATTCAGTCATAGATCATAGAGAAGCTTTAGAGGGAAATTCTTGGTAGTTTTCTTGGACGTTATCAGCTGGAGGTTTGTCACAAACACTTCAACATCTGAATAAGCTGCTGAGCATAGGTGCCATTTTGATGAAGTGTTCAAGAAAGGAAGAAAACCTCCCCCTGCTTCACCTGTACTCAACTTCTCTGTTCTTAGTAAATTATTAGCTGTGAACGCTTCCAGTTATGGACTTTGTAGAGTGTTACTACAAGACAAGATGGATGCACTCAAACCAAATGCTCTTGAACTCTTAGAGGTGCTGAAAAACCAATGCATGCTGGTCTTTCTTGGTCTCCAAGATAATCTAACAGTATCTTTGTGACTGTCCAGGACCTGAAGGAAAACTTTGGACTAAACGAGGATACCAAAGCAAACAGTATATTGATGAAGAGAAGAAAAGACACAAAACTTTGTTAGAAAAACTGAAACTAAAAAACCTCATAATAATATATTGTCAAAGTATGGCCTGGACATATCTATCATATGGTGAAAAACCTTTACAGATGAAAAAAATGTTCCTTTTTGAGGTGTTTTGCAGTTTCATCTACAAAGTGTTTGCTCTTTGAAAAGTAGCAACAATCTAAGGGAGGAGATGTTGAATACTGATGGAATTGATCCTACATACAGGATAATAGTGAATAACAGACATTTCATTTCTTTCTTCTTTAAAAAGATCTAAAACTTGCTGACACTGATTGCTTCTGCATCACCATCATATATCATATGCTTTTCACACGCAGCAAAAATTGTAATTCTCATCTCCACGGAAGAAATTAATCTAAGATTGCTGTTAGAGATTGCTGAAAAAATAACTCAAACATTTTGTCATAACATTTATAAATCTTTTTCAAACTTTTAAATAAATCAAGTTTTGATGATTTTTTAATAAACACCAAAGTAAATAATTTAGATTCATTTTGATTTTGTTCCATCCATCATCCATCCAACATCCATCCATCCATCTATCAATCCATCATCCATCCATCCATCTATCAATCCATCATCCATCCATCCATCATCCATCCATCATCCATCCATCCATCATCCAGCAATCATCCATCCATCCATCATCCAGCCATCATCCATCCATCCATCCATCCATCATCCAGCCATCATCCATCCATCCATCTGTCAATCCATCATCCATCATCTATCCATCATCCATCCATCCATCATCCATCCATCATCCATCCATCCATCCATCATCCATCTATCATCCATCCATCCATTCATCATCCATCCATTCATCATCCATCCATCCATCCATCTGCTGGTTGAAGCATACAGTTGGTAAACTTATTTTCTAGGCACTGTTATGTGATCAGCTTTTTCTTCAAGATGTCAAAACATCTCCGTCCTTTCCCTGTTATGCACTAAGTTTATATTGCTAATGTACTAACAAGAAGTGGTGGATTGCACTGTTATTATAACATTATTTTGGTAAATGACACAGCTTTCTCATTTGAGATATGCAAATTCAAGTTATAATCTCTAAAAGGTGATATAACACCTCTAACTGTTTTTACACACTAGATAATCTATCTGAAAGGCTGTTCTATAAGATCTGTTTGTTTTACTGATAGCAAATATTAAAGATGTATTAAATACTATTAAAGACAGTTAGATTTCTACTTTAATAGGGAAAGACAATAAATTATTGCTGGCTGAAGTTTTTAGAAGAAGCCTAATGCTACATTCAAACTGATTGCGATTTATGTAGCAGAAGCAGCCGGTTTACATGCAAAGCTATGATTGATGCATCAATAAGTCCTGCAGCGCGTCTGGGGCAGCGGGAGCAGCACATCAGATGTAACCCTACAAACCTGAAAGGGGGAGCTCTTCAAATTGCCCCTAGATTGCTAGCCCAGCCCCGTTAGCTTGTTAGCTCGCGGCAGTAAGGGCTTTGAATGAAAGACAGGGCTTCCTCAGCTCTTCATTTGTTCCACAGCTTTAATGGGAAAAATAAATGTCAAGCTGTATGAATTTGGAACATTTGTTCTACGTCTTGCCTGCTGCTAGCATGTACTTGTGCTAATAAGCCCCTCCTTCTTTTATTTCCATCTTTAACTTCCATCCCGTCAAATAAGGAAAAATCAGCAGATAAACTGTGGAGTTCATAGCATGGGAACAAAAGTAGCAGCTTATAATCCGATAAATATGGTATATATATATATATATGTATAT
>JAUZNJ010094092.1:0-22068 GCA_034780135.1 Jordanella pulchra
GGATTGTGTATATATATATATATATATATATCTATATATATATATATATATATATATATATATATATATATAAAACCAAGACAGATTAAGGATCTTATTGTGTTGGAAGCTTTTTTTATTGTATTATTTACATTCCAGTCTCTCTTATCACTCTCTCTTCTTCTTTTTCTCTCTCTTTAAGCTCACTCTGACACAAACCAGCAGAAACGGGGTCATAGGGCAGTATTGTTAGACTACTTCCTGTTGTCACACTTCCTTCCTGCTGAGTAACTTTAAAGCTGTGTAAATGCTGCATAAACCTGCTCCTAAAGGGTCCCAATGCTCCCAGCAGACAAGCAACAACTGAGTCAATCTTAGAGAATAATCAAAACCAAACAAAAACAGATATGAGCGTCAGAAATCCATAGCCAGACGAGGTTTGTTTCACTCTATGAAACTCAGTGGTTCAATTTTTCTCGAGAATTTTTCAGCTTCCCCTTTTGTGTTGAAATATGTCGCTCTTATAAAACCATCCCACTGGGATATTTTTCAATACTTAAATGTTTATGAGTGAATTTAAATCTATATAAAAAAAATAATAAACATAGAAGTTCTTAAAAAATTGTCCATAGTTTTCAGCATTTTTATTCGGAACAAAATAATCCCACCTACTTCAGATTCAATAATGCAGATGACCAGAGATTCCCACACATTCCCAAAGGTATGGTTCTGTTGTCTCAAAATATAATTTCAACTTTCCACAATGGTCACAACATAAATACAGGGCCGTTAAAAATGTAGATGGATGGATAGAGACAGGGCATAAGGCCAGGAAATAGGTGTATTTTCCATACATTCATTTTCTTTTTTTATAGCTATGCAGAGCTGGACAAAATCTAAATGAACTCCCAGATGTTTCAGTGAAGGAATCGTGGAATCAGGTTATTGACAACTGCTCAGGATAATAGCGAAGCTGCAGGTTATTATGAGGATCTGCTAGTCCGGACCTTTTTTACCCCGCGCTGGGTTTTTGTATTTGCACACAGTCCAATGCAGCTGACTGGGTTGTGACACAAGAGCGTGGGAAACCAATCAGGCACGGCAAATAAAAGCACATCATGACATGAGAGGCTGGAGTGGAGGAACACGCACAGTTAAATAACTGACTCCATATGGAGGCTCTGTGATTTTAAAGGCCATATCATTTTTAGCATCTACTATCATTCCAGCAGGTCCGGCAGCTTGAACTCATCCTAAGGAAGGAACCAATGCTAACACTTTAACGGGGATAATTTAGTGTTTCACCCATGATTTGCGTTGAGCTTTCTTGTCTGTATTTAAACTCCTTGGTCTTCGTTGTTTCTTGCTGGATTCTTCCGTCCTCCTCTCTTCAGTTCCATGAACAACTTTTCTTTAAAAATCTGTAAGTTTTCAGGTTGAAATCCCTTTTTTTCCACCGTCCTCTTTATGTTTTATTATATTTGAGTGTTCAACAACCACATTACAGGACAAAGGCCCTTTAGGACAGAAAAGCATCTTTTTGGCATTTTCACTGTTTTCTAGTGACTAAATTAGAAACCCGTCTAACAAAAGGAGCTCTGTTTTTCTCAGGATGACTTCACAACCAGCATTTTGTGATTTCTGACCTCAAATGATAGATGAATGTTGACATTCATTTACATTTTTTGTATGCTTCAATTGTATTGCAGCTGGACATGGTCTCTTATCAAGATAGAGAGAATGGATTAGAATTAAATGCACACATCCTGGAAAGATAACAAATCACATTTCCTGAAAGTCATTGAGTCTGGAATGTAGGCTGGACCCAGAAACTATAGCATACCATAACCTACTGCAGCTGCAAAAAAAAGGATATACATCGATTTCAAGCCAATGAAAGAAGGACTGACAGATGATTTACTGGAAAACTAGGACTGAATCATATCTGGTGGAGACAAGTGTTCAGGCACAGGAAGACCTTTGGGTTATAATTTACTTTGTTGAAGACGCACAGAACCATAACAGAGGGCAACTTACTGCTAATCTCTGGGCTCTGAGAAAAGATGCACAGCCAGGTTAGTTGTGATTCGTTAAGTAAATTTAGGTTTGTGGCTCTTAACTTGAAATGAACCTTTCTAACTCATTTCCCACAATGGAAAACTATAGGGTAACAATTTTCTATTCCTTTCAATTTCAGGGATTTTGTTTTATCATATTTGTTTCAAGATCTTACTTAGATTAAAACTACACTGTTTAAACCCATATAATTACTGCGTCTTAAATGGTTTGCTCAGTCTAGGATCAGTGCATGTTGTGACATTACAACAAGGGATAGACTATACAACTGCTAGCCAACATTAGCTTTTTTTTTCTGGTATCGTATCGATCGATACATGAACGCATTCATTCAGCAGCCATGCCTTGAAATGACATAGGGCACATGCATTTCCATTCCCTCCATTTGTTATCCACTGATAATATTGGTCTAAATAATCAGGTAAAAAAAAAAATTAAAATCGGGAGCACATTTCAGGGATCTGACAGACTGATATCAGAAAACATCCATAACTGTGTTAAACTAAGTTAGCTAGTGATAACTTCACTTTACCAATCTTTAGCTTTGTAAGAAAGTAGCAATTAGCTAAAAGATGCTAACGCTTCTATCTGCAACAAGAAAACACAGCTCTGTCTCAAAAAAGGCGGGAACTTCAAAAAGCAGCAGGTAATTTACCCTCTAGGGTTGGTTCCCCCCTCAGTTTATATGCATCAGTTTTAAATAAAACCTTTTTGCAACATTTTGCCTTCATACACAAGCCCACATCTTTTTCAAGGAATAGAGACCAAAGTGACTGAAACTTAACACCCTTTAAATAAATCAATAGCAGCAGCCAGATTTATTTAGCCTAAATTATCCATGCGAACATGAATGAGTGCATTAAGCAGAAGATGTTGGTTTCTACTCTTCACTTTCATTGAAAACACACTTGATATTTTTGTCTATGTTCTATAAAGGAGCTTCCCTGTGATGCATCAAACCCTTATAACTAAACAAATCTTCCCCTTTAGGGCTTTAATGAGAGCGTTGCACAGAAAATAGCAGAACCAGAGCAGCTAGCATGTCTGCTTCTCTCTTTTTTTTCCCGCTTTGCAGGAATCAGCATAAAAAGTGTAAAATAAAAACCGTTAGTTTTTCCAGGAACTCCCATTGAAATCCTTGCAGTTTTTGGGTTCATCTAAGCGCACGCACCAGGTGGGTTTTCATCCAAACAAAGCTTCATTATGTGATTTTTATCTACCGGCTTCCCCTGCTTGACTAAGTGTGTGTGTCCTTTTTTTTTCTTTCTGAAGGAAAACAAACACACCCAACCGCATTCCAACCACTGCTGACACGCTCACAGAGGTAGTCCTGTGCACAGCGGAGACTTTCAGGTCGTCTCGTGAGTTTAGATGAGAGGAAGGACGTCTCTAACGATGGTGGGCAGGGATTGGGGGGGAGCTGTCGAACGTTTCTCAACCTGTCACTCTTTCACTTGCTGTGAGTGTAAAAATCTGCTGAGTCTTCTGAAGCAGCACTCTAGTCACACGGCGTTTCAAATATAGCGGAAACTTTACGACAGGATGTCGAGCTGAAGAGGGTTTGTGAGACGTGCGAAGCGCCAGGGGAAGGCCTCAGCTCTCAGTGCGCATCGTCAGGACAGCAATTAACAACCAGTTTTGAAACCTAATTACACAGAACAAGCCAAGACACGAATCTCTTGGGTTTCTATAGCAGGAGGATCGCTCTCTGACTGCGGCTGCAAACCTCACTCAAGATTTTCTCCTTCAGTTTCTTCCAAACACATCTGGTTTAGCCATGAACACCTGGGCTTAGGCTTGTTTTATAAAATAATTAGAAAACATTTTTCCTTCTTTTTAAAAAACAAACAAACTTTAAAACCAAAAACCATTATTTTGTAACGATTTCTTGAAACAGGCGTAATGGCAAAGTGGAAAAAATTATTTTTAAAATTTCTAGAATAAACACCTTGTAGATGTGGCGTGCCTTTATATTCAGCTCTTTTACTTAATATCTAAAAACATAGCCAGCAGTTGGCTCTAGAGATCGACCGATACGGGTTTTTACAGACCGATACCGATTATTCTGACATCAGTCTAACCAATCGCAGATAAAAACTGCTGATGTTGGTTTTTCTTCTTCCAGTTACATGATAAAAATGACACAGTAAAACAAATGTTACACAAGTCTCAAATTGAACAAAAAGAAAACAGGCGTGTCCTGATACTACCTTTTTTATTTCTGATACGGTACCGATATCGAAGCTTTGAGAACTGACCAATGTAGCTATTGACCCTATGATAGTATAAATCATACATGTTTTAATGTTAAAAAAGGCTTTATCAAGTAATATTAATAAAACGCAGAAAATGGTCCACAGCAATAGATATGAGAACAGCTGACCCATGCAATATTAACCAATGGGTTAGAGAAACTTTAAGCAGAAGTAGAGAGTTTGTATCAGCATGAAAATATCAGAGATTTTAAATATAGGCTAATATAATTGGATATTATTTTTGGCTAATATTGAGCCAATATCTGATATAAATATCAGATTGGGAAGAGAGAAACATTTATTAATAAATAAAATTGATAGTAAATGAAGGAAGAAGTGCCTTATATAATCCCAAGACATGACTGCTGAATGCACTAATGAATGCAAATATCGGCCGAGCGTCAAACTTCAATAGATATTAAATATATCAACTTAGTTGGAAGCACAGCTGGACTTTTTGTACAATAAACAAAACCTTACAGATGACATAGATCGACTTGAACTAGAGAAAGACCGATACATCAGACGGACGATATTTTGGGCTAATGTTTTTTTTCTGGTATTATTATCGTCTGATTTATTTGTGCATTGAGATCATGCTGCATCTGTTTGCTACCCGTTGTTAATTTGTTGTTTGATCTAATACTACTTTTTTCCTTTTGTTCAAACTAAAACTAGTGTAACGTTCATTTGTTTGTTATTGTATTATTTTTTTAATCATGCAAATGGAGGGAAAAAAGCAACAACTGCCTCAGGAGTTGGCCCAAAACATTCGGCCGCACACATTAGGGATTGGTTAGACTGATGTCAAAATAATTGCTACTGGTCTTAAAAACTGTATCAGTGGATCTCTAACCTAAACATACCACCCCCATACATCAGCCTGGTGGTGGCGGCACCATCATGCTATGGCAATGCTTCTCTGCAGTAGAAATGGGACGATAGTAAGACCTAATGAAGGATGAAGCTAAAACCAGGACAATCCTGGAATAAAAAACCCTACATTTTCTGGCTTCCTTTCAGGATTTCCAGGACTGGAAGCAAAAGACTTAAAACTGGGGCGGAGGTTCCAATTCAATGATGACAACGGTCCTAAATTAAACAGCCAGAGCTGAAATGCTTTAAATCAAAGCGTATTCATGTGTTGGAAAGAATGGCCTAGTCAAAGTCCAGAGCTAAAGACAACTGAAAGTCTTTGGTAGAATTGGAGAACTGATGCCGATAAGGAACTTTTATAAAACTTTTTTGCCAGGTTCAATTGAATTCTCGGGTGTCTGAGAGAAAATGTCCAAATTAATTTATAGTGAGAGCCAGAATTAAGGGCCAAATCTTACTCTCCGATTCAGGGTTACATCTCAAATCTCTGATGACTAAAATAAAGATTGCTCATCAAATTCAAGATCTACTGCTTCTCTAAACATTTTAAAACACATCAAGCTGCTTCAGCAGAAGAAACCAAACTCTAGATGTTCTTACAAGCAGACTCGCTCTGCAAAGCCCCTTCTTCCTGTCTTAGTTGCCTGGTTTCATTTGGTCAAAACCTGAAGCTGAAACTGACGTCACGCCCCAGTGAGGAGCTCTCTAGTTGGAGCAGGAGTGCTGGCAGAAAACGGGTTATGAAACCTAGGATTTCTATCAGGGCACCTGCAATTAGCCATGTCTCGGTGCGTCTCAGGGAGCATGCTGCACATACAAGTCTTTTACCCTGAAGCTTCACAAAAAGCAGGTTCTGAATTGTTTCTGTCGTACTGCTGATTTTGCTTCAGTAGGCTGCGGTTTCTACCCCTCCCCTTCACGTGTTGATACGTCCTTGGTCAAAACACTGAACCACAGGGTGCCTTGAGATGTGCAAAAAGGTGTAAACTTTTAAGTGGTTGTCAGAGTAGAAAAGCACAAACAAGTTCAGCCCTTTTATCATGTAGAAGCAAAGCTATGCAAACAAGATACCAAATGTGATAGCCAACCTACCAGGTCATGGAAGCTAGAGGGAACACCAGGCTGAAACAGAGCGTAGCAAGCCATTCAAAAGCATTTAAGATAAGCTGAAGGTCAAAGTCACGTCTGATTTATGCAAAGATCTGAAAGCTAAGGGGTAGAGAAAGATGAAAACTGTCGAAATCATATTTATCCTTGGTGCTTCTATACTTTTTTCCTTTCTCTACACATTCCATTAATATGGACACAGCCTCCCCAATTAACAGTCTATAGCCATAACCTGGCTATAACAAAACATTTCTTTATTTAAAATCATTTTCAAAACAGTCCTGTCATATCCCAATGTATTATAAAATGAATTCTGTTTTCCATAATCTAGAAGCAGTAATCAGTTAAATAAAACAAAAAATAAATAGAGGCGCAATGATGCACAGGACTTCATTGAAATGTAGAAAAAAATGTGCATTCAATACATTGACAAATATCTTCCGAGCTTTTTTTTCACTTTTAATTCAACATATCAATACATCCCATTAAACTAAAAAAGCTAAATAAGCTCGCTGGTTGAAAATGAATGTTGTGGTTGAATGAAGCAGTTTATGTATCATGTTGGTTCCTCCCTCAAAATGACATAAAAATGACCTGAGCACCGAGAAACAGGTCCAGACTGGGAAAGGGAGAAATCCCTGATTGCAGATTCAGATATTGTAACTTTTCCTGGACCTTTAAATCACTGAGGTTTGAGCTCGATCACAAAAACTGACACCAGATTAACAAACACAGTTCAAGCAAAAAACTTCCACACCATAAAATCTATATTTTTCCAACAGATCGAGGAGCAGCTCTGCTGTTTTTTCTTTGGAAAGAAGGTCTCCGGTTTCCCCAACACAACAGTAACCTGTCATTTTACCACCAGTAGGTTTGGTTAATGTTGACAACCCCCGTTTTTAATAGACTGATATTGATTAATTTGGTCTAAATGAATTAAAGAGTTTTCTTCATCCCTGTCCTGTTCCCTCTTTAGTTTTCTGTTTCATGCAACTGAGCTGTGACACCATTCAGGAGGAAAATATGAGCTGGGCTGCTACTCAACAACTCAATGCAGTTGGGCCTGTTTTTCAGTGATTAGTCCTGTTTCTGACATTAAAAAAGAGCCTGTCTGCTTCACTGTTTCTTTCCTAGGTGGAGCCAGTTGACTGTTAGCTTTTCTAACATAGAAAGTGTTTATAGATCAGTGCTTCTATGCTCCTCTTGTATGTCTGATTCTGTCTCCTTACACCCCCAGATGGCCGCTCACACTGAGCCTGGTTCTTCTGGAGGTTCCTTCCTGTTAGAAGTCCGTTACTAGAGCTGGACCTTTTTCACTGCTGGAAAGTTGTGCAGGTGTTGGATGTGATCCGACATCTGGAAGCCTCAGATTATTGTGGTGTCAGTTTCACATCCTGCACATTTGCTCAGATCTGTGGAGGATCCTAAATCCACTCTATCAATCTGTATGTTTAACTTTTGACAACAGTCTGATTTATTGAGATGATGAATTCATTTCATTAGATAATAACTACATTGTAATAACACAGTTACTATATTCAGCTGAATCAGCCAACAATAGATACATCTGATATGAGGTGTTAAATATGCAGCAATGACTGTATCTACAGTAGGATCTGCAGCCTCCATCCTGCACCGTAGACTCACACAGATCACAGAGGCTCAAGGCGCAGACACAGAGGTGAGGCTCACCACTGGAATGGGAAATTAAAATGTGAGATGCCAACCTGTGGGATGTCACACCTGAAACCTTTAAGCTGCAGCCGCCTCAGGCCACTTCTGGGCTTTAACCTTCGGATGAGGAAAAAATAGATTCATTTCTCCAACCGTGGTCAATAAAGCAGGACGGCTGAGCTAAAGGCGATCCTTTCAATCAAACCTCTGTGTTAAGTCTACTTTCTCCTCATGTGATCTTGAACAGTAACACTTTCTATCCTTCCTCTGATAAGCCTTTTAATGCTCCGTATAACAGAGGAAGTATGTTGGTAAACTCATCCTTCTGCCGCTGCATGCAGAGGCATGTTTCACAACGCTTGGCTGCAAACCCGCTCACTGCTGCAGTCCGAAAACAAGAGCAGTGAAACAGTAGGAACCAAATAATAATAATAAAAAAACTATCCAACCCCCAAATCTGAAGGTTGGACTAAAAGCTTGTTTAACGTTAAGAAATGTTCAAACACTGGACTCATGTTTTACACACATGCTTGGGTTTAACTTTGCAGGAAATGTTCTGGTGACCAAACGAATCCTCACTGGACTCTTTCCATGGCTTTTCTCCTTCAGTCCATCTGCTCTAGATTTTCTGCTGTGTTTGGGATCTTTGTTCTGATAACTGATCTATTTTGGAGCAAACTTTAACTTCCAGAGGTTTAATCTTGGTATACAGGACATTCTTGGTGAACTTAATGACTGATGAGACCTTAAAATAAACCCAGATCATGACCCCTCCACCACTTTGCATTGGATGAAATAAGGCATTTTGGGCAATTTTTTCTAATTCTGCTCTTATCTTTGCAAAAGATGTTGTTTTACAAGCAGCTTATCAAACTGAAGTCATGCTGATTGAATTTCCATGTCTAAAGGCACCTTCAACAGTCAGTGATGCGAAGGACGCATCAAGCATGATGCAAATGGTGCAACTGGGAGACTAGAGAGAAGCGAGACGACGACAGGTGTGGTGAACGCATTCTTTCTGCTTTGGTGTTGACGTCCAAACTAAGAACTGTGCCGAACATCTGGATTTAGGTCTCTATTTAGGGGACCTTAAAAGGCTAATTGTGTTTTTATTTGAGATAAGATCCAGTAAAAATCTATACAAAAGGTATTTTCAGTTTCCCAGGTCCCCCCACCCCCCAAAAAAACAACAACATCTTTTTGCATCTTATAACCAAAAACCCAGACAGACAAGAAGCATGAGGTGTTACTGACCTTGATCGGTTCTGTGCTGAAACGAATCTTCCTGCTGGGGGGCGGAGCTTCCTCTTCCTCGGGGAGGCCGGGCATTTCAGAGCAACTGCTCTCTGGCTGATACGCCTCCTCGTCTTCTTCGTCATCCTCGTCGTCCAGCTGGCTGCCCCCTGAATCCTCCTCGCCGATGCCGCTGTAGGCACTGACATCTACCAGATCTCCCTCTGAGTAATCCTCCCGGCGGGAGCCGTCATCCTCCTCATTTTCGTCCTCTTCCTTTGCCCTCCATTCAGAGTCTTCACCTTTCTCGACCGAGGAAGATGGAATTTCTTTCCCTCCCTTTTCTAGAGAAGCGTGAACCTCGGCCTGCACCAACGTCCCTCCAGACGCCTCGTTGCAGACCTCCTGTTCTTCAGCCTGGAACTCTGCCATAGTTGGACCCATTTCTTCAGTTCCCTCCGCCTGGACACCCGGCTCCGATTTAGCCTCAAACGAGGCGGATGTCACAGTCACTGTTATTGAAGGCGCTGATGAATTTAAGTAGTGGTCTCCTGACAGTCCAGACCCATCCTGCTCTTGACTTATATCCTGTCCCACAGAGCTCCTTGGTACAGAACCTACTGCTCCTGGCGGCTGAGCTGCACCGGTGCTTGTAGCTTCAGCTGTTATCTCCGCTTTGTTCTCCTTACCAACAGGATGAGCCTTTGTACGCAAGAAAGATGCAAATATTCAGTTTTTACTCAAACACTTCATTGGGTTGTTTTCATTTCTCAGTGAGATTTCAGCAGATTCTTACCTTTTTCTCAGCTGGATCTGCTCTGGCTGGAGGTTTGGGTTTAGGAGCTAAGGCAGGGGCTGACCGACGCTGGGGGAGGTAGACATTGTTTCGCACATCGCCCTTTTCGAACGCTGCACTGAGCTGGCTCACTGTGGGGCTCACTGCCTCGCTGGGGCCGACTGAAGCTGCAGAGGAGGGGACAGCAGCGGGAGGATCGTCCAGTCGATCTAGAGCTTCCGTGGAGCCGTTGAAACGGGCAACAACGTCTAGGCGGCTGCCCTGAAAACCTGACGCTCGCTCCTTCTTCAGCAGGATGCGGTTGGTGGCGGCTTGCTTCTCCTGACAAAAAGATCAAATCTTTCAGTCCAAAGCTTTAGAACAAAAGGATGAGAGAAGATGAACCCACTGAAGAACCTACCTGGAGAGTCCGTTGTTCAAACATCCTTCTGGTCTCCTGAAGTTTGGACAGACCAAAAGATGAGCCTCCGATCTCGCCACCTGTTTTAGAGTCAAACCTGTTGGCTCTCTCTGAGACGGTGTCCCCAAGTTTGAGCAAAGCGCTGTGGTTGACGTTCTCGTTGAGACTGGAGGCCCTTGGAATAGATAGTTTCAGTGCTTCTTCCCTTCCTGCCAATGAGAAAGAATTGATCAGACGGACGGTTTTAGAAGAAACTGCATTAAAATGTACCTTTGAAGGCTCCTCACCTAACATTTTGGCACCATCCTCTTCGTCGCCTGGAGAATGCATCTGCATGAACATATTCTTGATGCGGTGGACGTTGGACCCGTAGCGCTGGCCTCGTCCAGTGGGACGGGGCATGAGGGGCGGTTTGGAGCCAGGATTAGGGGCTCCGTTGGCGGCATTGTTGAGGTGGTCGGTGGCCTTCTTCAGAGCCGCCAGCCCCGCCTCATAGGCATTGCGGTGAGGCGAGGGACTCCGCAGACTGGAGCCCCCGTTGTTCCCCCCAGAGGCCCCATTACCCCCCGTGGCCGACGGGGGCTGAGTCTTAATCATTTTTTGGTACGTCAAACCCGGCCTGGTGAAGAGCAGATTATCATGGACGAAGGGGGCCACATCCTGCTGCTGGTTCACATTCCCCTTCTGTAAAGAGGAGGTCATGTCAGAAATCTGCCAAAAAGGCATGATATAAATACTGATAAAAGCAGTTTTATTAAAAAAACAAAAAACATAGATTACACTTAATGCACATTTTGAATCTTCTATGTGTGCAGATTCAACAACCTGAGACCATCCCTATGTCACAACCTTGACTTCATGCTCCTGCTTTCTATGCGCCTGTAGATTCTCTCCTACTCATGGCGGACCTGTTTCTGCTTGGGCAAACATTTGTCACTTTGTGGAAAAAGACGGCTATTTTTCAGGAAATCCGGCCTCCTGAGACAGTACCATTTTCTTCCTGGTTGCGGCTAGTATTGTTAGCAAAGCATCTCCAGGCTAGTCACAGTTCGAGGGCACCGGTCTTTTTGCCCCTTAGCCCTTTGGCATCTATGCCTTCCCAATTTGTCTCCTGTCGATATTTCCCAGTATGACTGAAACCAATGACTTTGTAGCCATGTATTCAAAACATCTGTTTATTTATCTTAGTAATAACAAAAAACACCACTTAAAGAAAAGCTAAAATCTCACCAAAAAATGTATTTCATATCAACAGATTTGCACCCCAGCCTTCTGTTTTGGTTCTGATTCCAGTTCAGGTGAGTCAACTCCTACCAATAATGTCCAACAGTGAACTTAAATGCACGAAACTACCTTCTGCTCTAGAAAAACACTGCATTCTTAGAATCAGTTTACCTTAAATATAGAGTATAAGTAGATAATGTATGGAAAACTCCAGTCCTTGAGGATCAGTGTCCTGCACCTTTAAGATCTGAATCAAACAGTTGAATAAATTCCTCGATACGCAGGTACTCTAGAGTCCAGTAATCATCTGAATATTGGATTCAGGAATGTTGAAGCAGGGAAACATCTAAATGTTACAAAAACTATTTTCAAATCATCATCATTACGTTAAACAAGAGTTAGAAACTGACTTTGTCACTCCAGCCCTTTAGGGGGCAGTAATATGCTTAAAGTGGGTCTGCTGCCACACAGAAGGGAAGAAAGAGTTGCAGCAAGCATTCAGATTCACGCTTGCGAGTAGAAGAGAGAGGTTTTCCAGAACACAGTAACAGTAAAGTTTTGCAATAATAGTCCCTGGACAAGCAGGCTTCCCCTGGAACCAGTCAGCTACGATGAAATCGCAATATTGGATGTAAAAAAAATAGCAGTTTGGATTTTTGGTAAATTCGTTCAGTCCTACTTCAGACAAACAATCGTCAAAGAAACAAACGTCCTCCTGAACCGTCACATGATTTAGACACAATGACAGGAACCAAAAAAGGACCAAATGGTGAAAAGGGCAACAAGATCAGCACACAATTATTAATAACAACAACAACACAACACCATAAATGTTTATAAAACAAGAAATTGGAATCAAGATTTAGAAGCAACAAAAAGACACATCAGCAGAATCATTTCAAATCGCAGCCTTAAGGCTCTAAAAGAACTGATGCCAGCTCCAAATCAAATTAGTTTTTTAGATTCAATTCACTTTTTTCAGTTTGTATGGAGCATGAAGTCATGCAGGGCTGTCCCTTCCCCACTTGTTGCTGTACATCGATTAGCTGGCTGAAAGAAAAGACTCAAGACTTTTCTATAGATTGACGCTGATGGAATGGATGGTCCAACAGCAGCCAACTCATAACTTTTACAAGAAAAAGTATCAGAGAACATTATTACTTAAATACCATGCATTTCAAATGTGAAGGTTCCATGTACAAACCCATGAACCACATGTGAAATGGTAGGACACATTTGGGTCACATATTTTTAGTACATGTAAATGTGTGGATTTGAAACTTTGACTTTTCATGTTAAGAGTAAGAGATTTAGATGTTTTCACATGTGAAAATCCATGTATCATGTGTGAATTTCCCATTTTCCCACTTGATTCACATAACATGTGGATCTCAGGTGATACACATATCCACATGTCATGTTTATTATATCTGCTTCATCTAAACCAGGTGTTAATTTAATATGTGTTACACATTTGATTCACATGTTATTAGCACATGTATGTGTGTGGATTTGAAATGTTTCATGTTAAAAACACACGTGATTCACATGTTTTGCATGTTAAATTTACATTTTCACATGTGATTCAAATCCAAGAAACATGTGGGTCACATGTGAAACACATATCCGCATGTGACTCTTATATTTTTCATATACACATTTGACTTAAACATACATCACACGTGCTTCAAATGGGAATCTCGTGTAAAAATGTGTATCACATGTGATTCCCATCGAATCACATGTGCTTTTAACATGAAATGTTACAAATCCACATGTGCTCTAACATTTGATTTACATTTCATTTCACATGGGATTTTCAGATGGGACTGAGTGTTGCCTTCTGAAAATTTGTGATTTTTTAATTCATTTATACTCAAAGTGCATCATAAGATGTTTACATGCAAAAGTATAACAACACAGAATGAACATTTACACACAAATACTTTGACTTTTTGACAAATGTAAAATGGGTAAAACACACAGAGCAGAATCAAATGATATTTACATCGTTAAAAAAAATCTTAATATGTGGTTCACATGTGAGAAATATATGACCACAGGTTCCACATGTGATCAGAAGTTGAAAGGAACATGGAACACAAGAATAAAATGCTTGTAAAGTGCGACCAACATGCTGAAGATAGGATTCACATGTGAAATTTATGGTATTTTTATGTGGAAAACATGTATCACAACATAAAATTCACTGTGTTTTTTTTTATGAGGGTAATGATGGATATATTTCCTTCTCTGCAGTGGGTAAAATTGTTGTTTTTCTGTTTTAAACAAGTTATGCAATCTATTTTTGCTTAAGCTGTTGCCTAACTACTGTGAAAAAGTGATTTATGTTTCTTCTTTTGTTTCTTTACACATTTAGATTTATAGCACATGTTAAAAGTGAAGCAATAATACGGAAAGGTAACTCAGCTGATACACATTTGGCTGCTTGTTAAACATTTTCTTTTGCACATCATGCAATATTTTAAAAACCTGGATTCCATGATTGGATGGTTAGAGGAGTGATTTAAGATTTTTTTTTTACTTATAAATAAGGACAATCAAGTTTGTACGCCAGCTCATTGTTAACATTAAGTAATGTGGGGAAAAGGAAAGAGTGTTAGCAGCACTTTCTAGTCCCACAGCAGCTCCTGATGACTCTGCTGACACACATCCACACTGCAGCCACTGTCTTGTGACACTTTCTTCCCAGATAATAGATGCTCACATACTGATCATGTGGAGTAAACATGATGCAAAGCAAACAATCTCTATAGTGGCCTAGAGAACCACAAAAAGCATGGAGCTATTACCCAGCTCCTCGACTCTTTCCTGTTATTGTTAACATGAAGCTGGTGGCTCTTGTCTGAAGGGAAAAACAAAAAGCTGAGTCCAGTAACTCCACCTCTGAGCATCTCTTCTTGATCGGTGAGGAAAGAAACAACAAACTGCAGCCGCAATGCTCCCACTAGAACAACTCATTTGCCTCCTGCTGGGTTCCTAGTCCCCGCCGGTTTGGAGCTGCTTCCTGCTATTCAGGCTGAATGATCACTCCTGACTGCGTCGTTTTTTTTTCCCCTTTTAAAGATGGAGACTTTTATATGCCTTGTTCATTGCAGCATTGTGTGTGAAGCCAATTCCAAGACCCTAAAATAGAACTAGACCATAAAAACACACTCACACATAAATTGATGTTATTACTTAATCTAATTATCTGTCATACAGATTTACATTTAGTGTTTAAATGTATGCTGATAACTTAGGACTGGACGATATGGACACGACTTTTGTCACATTATTTTTCTCCATTTTAGAAATGCACAGATCCATTTTTTCCAATCCAATCCGATACAAATACACTGGCTGAGCGTCTTGACCGATATCCAACACAGATCACATACTACTGTGGAATGAATTAACGTATGCTTTAGCATGAAAGGAAAGGAAATATATACATACATAAAATGTACATTAAAAAATTTTAATGACTGGAGGGGATCGATGAATCTGATCCATTCAAGATCCGATATAGCTAATTATTCTATATTGGAGCAAATATGTGATCTTAGTATCGAATCGATGCATCTCTAGTTAATTTTAGTCGATACGATATCATGTCAATATCGATATACCAAAAGTAAAAACTTCAGAAAGACTGCCATGCATGCCCAAATCATAACAATTATCATACCAAGTATATAAAACTTCTCTAATATTACATTTTAGAAACATTTGCTTTAAAAAACATAAAACAGTAAAACATAGGACGGACTGTAATGTTTATCAAATTATCTGAAATGTATCTAAAGGTCATAGTACCATTATTGAATAATTTCCACATACATATGTATATATGTTTTGATATTAAGTTATAATTTTTGCCTGTGATAACCAATAGCTGCAAACATCATGCAAGTTATATTTTCATTGTTTATAATGACAATGTCTGCCATCTTGTTTTACAAAAACGTTTCACAGCTTGGATTTAGTTGCACTTTAAAGTCACGTCAACTGCTTTAAAAAATGTTAATAAAAGCCCATTTTTGAAAGCTGTATCTGTCATTGTTTTATTATGAAACAAAAAAGAGAAAAATGAATTAATTAATCTAGATGGTATGAAATATTTATTCAGATAATACAGCATATCTAAATTGTTTGATTACAACCATATGTGTTCTGTTTATTGGCAATGACAACCTAAAGGTTAAAACGCTCAGCTTGAAAGAAAGTTAGCTATTCTCAAAGCTGTTTTTTATAGGTTATAAAATACCTAAAATGTAACCCCTTAAGTCTCAAGGCCAACAAAGCGTTAACAGTTTAAGAACTAAAATATGCCTTTTAGATGAGAAAGTTTTCCTGATGCGGCTTTAACTTCTCAGTGGCTAGTGCTAACGCTCCTTAGCAGCCACTGCTAATGCTATAGTTACTTGGTTGCTTTAAACTTCTGAAATTTTACAAAGAAATAATTATTTATAATATCATAATGTTTTCTTTAAGTAGTAATAGCCTTTAGATTTTTTTCTGAAAACAGATAGGGTGAATAAGAGAAGCTAACTAGCAAGCTAAGCTTTTTCACCCTTTAGCAATCATTGCCAATCAAGTGCACATATCCCAAAGGAAAACATTAACATGCAACCTTGTTAGATTTGATTTTAAGATACTTATTTCTCTCTCACTAATGTTTTAACCAGTACTTGCTTTTGTTTTTTTGCATGAATAATAATATAGCCTGCTAGCAGAAGCAGTTTTGCTAGCAAGTGCAGCTAATCCTGAAGGCGCCACAAACTTAAATTCTTGCTCCAAAATCAAAATTTCTCAACCACAAGTTTAATGACAATTCATTACTTTAACCGAGCTGATATATCCTAATAAAACGTATAAAATCATGAGCGTTTTACTGTTCTCCTCTAACGTGAAAAATGATAAAAATAAGTAATTAGAAAATAAAATAAACCAAATAAATAATATAAAATAAATAAAATATAAATCAATTCAGTGAAAAAAAGAAGTTCAATTGAGTGACTGAGAGAAGGGTCAGTATTGGAACAAGAATTAAGTTTCTATCCAGATTCACCAAATTTAGCAGCAGCTGAATTTACTGGTGGTGTTTCACACTTTGAGCACAAACTAATTCTAAAATTTTGTTTCTTATTAACATGGGGTCATACCACATTACCATAATTATCTGGTGTTAGTTATTAACTTTAAAAAAATTGTTTTAATCTAACTAATTTCCTGTTCACATCAACACAGGACAAGTAACCTAAGGACAACCTAGAGAGACCATTAACCTCCTGACCATTAACACTCATGGTTTCATACTGGGAAAGAAAAAAGCAATATGCTTCACATCTCCAAACCTACGCACATTTTGATTACTTTAACTTTTTACAGGGACACAGATAAGCTGATATTAGCTCCTTAATTGGGCTGTTTGCTCAGGCAGTCTGTGGACATCTGCTGTATCTTAATAGGTGCAATTTCACAGGAAATCTTTCCACAGACCAAATTAGGTTTTTTAAAGCCATGAAATTAACTTCCCTCTCTAGTTTCTTTCTCTGTTTCTGGGGTAGGATGTGGTCCAGCTGTAGTCTAAATCTATCCATCCATCTTCTCCTGCTTCATCTGTCAGGGTCACGGTTGGGCAGACTCCAGCAGACTATGGGCGTCAGGCGGGGTACACCCAGGACAGGACGCCAGTCTGTCACAGGGCAACACAAAGACGAACAACCACGCACACACACACTCACACCTAGGGACAATTGAGAGATGCCAATTAACTTAACACTCATGTTTTTGGACTGTGGGAGGAAGCTGGAGTACCTGGAGAGAACCCACCCATGCACGGGGAGAACATGCAAACTCCATGCGGAAAGATCCCAGGCCAGGATCGAACCCAGAACCTTCTTGGTGCAAGGCAACAGAAACATTTATTAACAAATCAAATAAAACTCTAACAATGGAAAGAAAACAGAGGAGCAGTAATGCATGAGCTTCACGAGATCTGAAGGCATGGCTGCCGAGCGCATTAATGAATCGCCGAATGAGGGCATGTAACGGCCAAAAACTTTAAATCCCACAGCCTAACCAACATGGCCGCCCAGAAGGACACAGGCTACTGCTTTCACATCTGCTTTGTCAGGATCTACGATTTTATCTCTGAAAGAACATAGAGAACTGCAGTGTTTATGATGTTAGTGTTCCTAAAACCAAAGTTTAGTAGGTGGTACTTGGTGTTGGTTTGTCCAATGAGCTCGTAACGTTGTGCTCTATCCCTAAAGATGGAGGTGTGCCCCCTAGTGGAGGCATGTATAATTATATGGTAGAAATGTAATAAATGACCCATTCTAAGAGATTTTGTTTTACAAGTATTAAAAGTAATATTGAATTCTGTTACACGGTTAAACTTATATTTATTAAACTTTAGAAATGGCTATTTTGCCAGTTGATAGTTTATACTATTTGCTTTTTGTTTTGTAAAAATGTTCTCATTAGCCAAAAAAAGGTTTGAGAAGGATTTCCCTATGGGAGATGATGGAGCTCTCCCACATTAATAAGACACAGATCTAAACCCAGAATGTTACTCATCATCCATCCTTGCCCAGTTATGCTCCTGCCAAAGCAATTTTATTTTGTCTTTTCTACATTGCAGCAGTTTTGACATTTTTTTAAGTTGATATACTTTCAAACTTGGAACCAGCCTGTGTTTAATGTCAACTTATTTAGAGTTAGAATAAGAACAGGGCAGATTTTTTTTTTTACTTCCCTCTCATGATGTTAATCTCTCTCCTGCAGCATCTATTACAGACACATGGCTTTGGTCACCTATGCATATGTGTCTGTTAGCTCTTTTAATACCATTTAGATCAGCTCATATCTGCTTTTCTTCCTGAGCAGCTGTCCACGCCAGTTTTGGAGGCTTTAAGCAGCTACTTAGTTCCCTTATACCTCGGGCTGGCTCTGATTATGTGCTTATCCCAGTTTATTACATGCTAGAAGCTGCTGTGAAGGTTTAGCTCAGCCTCTGTCCCAGCACTTTCCCTTTAATCACTTCACTGGTGATTTCGCTAATCTAAAACCCTGATTTCCTATATTTTCTCATATCATCTAAAAATCAGCTGCAGGGAGATGCTTTGCGCACTTGGTTCAAACCAGTTCAACACATCATCTTCTGCAGATCATGATTTTCCTCCTCATCCACACACACAGAAATATACACTCCGGCCACATCTGTTTGCAGCAGCATCAGTCACAGCAGTGTTGCAAAAAAAAAAAAAGAAACGATATGCGGTCAGTTTAGTTTCCTGATGCCCGCGCAGCAGCTCACCATCCCTGCACGTCTGCGTGCGTCACCAACACGCAGCGTCCAACAGAAGGCGCATTATAGTAAACACAATGAGTCCGTCTATGCCCTCAACAATCCCCGCATCTGTGCAGAAGACACCCCTGCTTGGACTGGTGCGGAACTTCAGTCAGAGCTGCTAGGGCTTTGTTTGTCAAACTCCTGCTGGAAAACAGCATTTATGTATAGAACCCCCCCTGCATTTATATTAAACCCAAACAGTTAGAGCACTCATCGCTTTATATACAAGGACGCAATATTATTGTACTTTATAGTTCAATTTAGATTTAGATTCAACATTTAAAGCAAAATATTTCAGCCGAATTAATCAAGGGACACCAGTGAATAGATATTTATCTTGAATCTTATTCTCAGTGGCGATCCTCTCCGACAGGGATACGAAAACACTAAATGTACGTTTTTTTATAAGGCGGTTCGGCGGAGCGCCTATGTAACGGCGAGCGAACGAGGATGTTCCGGATGTGTTTTCCTGCTGTGATTCCTGTCGCGTCGTTTCGGGTCCTGTCGGATCGGACATGGCCGGTTTCAGCCCAGTCGGAGCTGTAGCTGAATAAGTCGGTGTCACCGGCCGGTTGATGAGCCGGAGGCAGACGGTCAGCAGGCCCCGATGGTTGTCTGCTGCTCAGCCGCTGCGCTGCTTCCTTCCTGCAACCCGCCGCACCCCCATTACCCTCCCTCTGCCGCTGACAAACAACATATTTAAAGAAAAAAACAAAATACCAAAAACACGGAGCCCGTAGGTGACCCGGTTCCCCGGCAGCCATACCTGCTAATCCGGTCAGTGGAAGCGAACCTGGAGCCCGTTATGACCGGAGGCAGCCCATTGTCCTGCTGCTGTCGCTGATTCTCCTGTGAGAGCCTGCCTCCTCGCTGCTCCTCCTCCTCTTTTCGCTCATCAACTGTTATCCCCCCCCACCCCTTTTCTCTCGCCTTTCTCTCCCCCTGGATCTTTTCTAAACAGTGGCGCCTCTACCAAGTTTTTAAGGGCCCAGATGGGGGCCAATAATGGTGAAGATGGTGCAGCACCAGGGCCGGTCCAAAATCTGTGAAGGCCCAAAGTTGATTCCTTCACCCCATCCCTCCCAAAAAACAACAAACTTTCTTTTGTTTTTATTATTTACATCAAAAATTGCATTATTTAAATTTTACTTTGTACCAACCTCTTTGTTTCTGCAAGTTAAAAAAACAACAACATTGGTCAGTCAGTAGGAAGCTAAAGTTTAATTTCATAATTATGACTTAATAATCTCATATTTAGGAGATAGTTTCTCCTAATAATGAGAAAGCATCCTATATTTAGGGGATACTTTCTTATAATAATATCATACTTACATAACTTAGCAATCCAAATATCCACAATTGTCATCATTTCCTTTAAATTTGGTTTCATTTACTTGATTATTTTATCTTTATGAAAATCATCTAACATTAATGTGTCACTTTTATTTTCGTTAACTTTTTATTGCCTCTGTACCATTGCAATGTACTTTTCTTTTCCTTTCACATCTTGGTCACTTACTACTGAAACGTATTATAGAAAAACACTTGCTTTGCCTTTAGCAAAATGTTTTAGATTTTTTTGTTTGATTTTTTTTATAAATCTGTGCTAAACGCATGATTAAAAATGTCACCATTTTAAGCTATGTATTACATTTTTGGAGAGTTGGGCTCTTTCTAATTCTAATACAAGGCCAGCTCTACATCAAAGCATGTTGGTAGAAATATGAATTAATAAAAAAAAAAACACATTTTTGCTTGGCTTAAAGTGTCATTTAGTGACTTTCTAAAGTTGGTTTCAAACATCAGCAGCCATGTTGAGCTGTTCTGGTGGCTGCCTGACCTTTTATTGTTTTGGAACAGATGGATGCAAAGCCAGGTTTGGTTCTAAAGCTGCAGCAGAGCTTCTGCGACATCTGCTGGCCAAATATACCAAATGCTGCCAAGAGTGCAGTTAGCCTGCTGCAGCGGATGCAGATGGATGAGAAATGCAAACATGGAGGCGAAGCTGAACAGAAGGCATCCTAAGGCAGCTACTCTGCAGAGGGATGCTGTCTCCTGTGATCTAAAGTAGAGGCAATGAGCCAAAGCAGACCAGCTGGCTCTGGGACGGCTCTCAACAAACCAAACAAAAGGCTGAGCACCTCTTTAGATTGATCGATTTACAAAGAAATGCAAGATGTCCAAAGAAGTTGACTTATTAACAGCTTCTCTTTTTATATGTATATATTTTGTTCATAGTTACAAAGAGGAAGGAAAAACTTTACAGGATTTCCTTCAAATGAATCAATTATTGGTGCATTTTCTCTTCAGCTTTCCTGAGTCATTACTTTCTAGAAACACTTTTTGCTGCAGTTCCGGATCCAGTAATCTTGTTTCCACTGCGTTGAACATGGAAGGGCTGACATTTAGGGTCCCACAGGTTCACCTTAAAGGATATTGCTCTAAAATAGTATGGAAGCAACTGAAAGAAAAGTTTATTTATCTTAGTTACCTGCAGAAAAATAATTAAACAGAAAAAAAGATAACTAAACTGAATTCCATTGCTTCCGATATTTTTCCATGTCACTGACTGCAGCCCATATAGAGGTGCTGCTGCAACCCAGGGTGAGCAGATCCCAACCCGTGCAGATGTTTTTCACTTCTGTCTCTACAACCCACATATTGAAAATTGAATGGGAAAGTTATGAGGAAAAAAATCAAAAACCCCAAACCAGGAGCAGCTACAAAGCAAAGCCCCACTTCAGGGGTTTGTGCAACAACTAGAAGAGACAGGCAATATTTAGAATAAAATAGAAATGAATTCAACTTTATTGTCATTGCACTGTCGCAAGTACAAGCAACGAAATGTAGTTTCCATCTATCCAGAAGTGCTATACAGGATATAGATGTTTATATACAGGTTTACAAGATGGTTAAAGAATAAAATAAAATGTTCTGTGTAAATATAATACAAATATGGGAGCTATATGCACATATTATACAGATTATGCAGATTATACAGAATATAGAGGAATGTTAGAATAGATTGTATATGTATTAGAAGGTTTATAATACAAGATAGATAATGGTACATAAGGGTTATAGA
>JAUZNJ010094103.1:0-22064 GCA_034780135.1 Jordanella pulchra
TTTAATTATGTAAAGCACTTTGAAATGCCTTGATGCTGAAATGTGCTATACAAATAAAATTTGATTTGATTTGATTTTTGATTTGATTTGAACTGTCACTGAATTATATCTATAAATGTCCCTACTTCTGAGCAGTGTCAAAAATGTGCCAGTGGACAGAGGTGTCAAGTAGCTAAGCATAAATACTTTATTACCGTCCTTAAATTGCTTTTTGTGGTATTTGTACTTTATTTGAGTAGCTGTTTTTCTTACGACTTTTTACTTTTAGTCACTACATTTGAACACAACTATCTATACTTTCTATTCCTTACCTTCTTCAAACTAGTCGCTTACTTCTTTACAGCTGTTACACATGAGGTAACAGCTGCAACAGGGAAAATCAAGAAGAGAATCTTTCTAGTTGACGTCCAGCTAGCTTATAGAAAAACGCAGATAGTGACACTGATAAAGATGAGAAAATATAGAAAACACTGAAGATGATGGATCAGATTGTGTGTTTCAAGACATTCCCCATCCTTTTCCCCTTTACTTGATTTAAGATGTACCTGTTGGTTATATTTCAGGTTCTGTTTTTCTTTTTTTAAAATCTTTGCAACTGTAATACTGTGGACATTAGAGCTTTAAAAGTATACAGCTGCTTATGCAGGACTCCTGTTCATTTCAATCTGTATGACCCTGTCTGAAATCTTAATTCAGAACACAATCAGACTGAGTCATCGTGTTTTATGGTCTTTCCCAAGCAAAACATGAACATTTTTTTTCTGTATAGAAAAACATTTGTATCATTTAAGAACTTTGTTTCACCTTGTACTTAAATACAAAGTAACACCTGTATTTTCTTTTTATTTTACTTAAGTGAAAGCGTTAAATCAGAACTTACCAAAGTCTTTGTTACACAAGTATTTGTACTTTTACTTAAGTAAAGTATTTGAGTACTTCACTTAAGTAAAGTACTTAAGGGACAACAGAGACAGAGCTGCAACCAACCCAGGTTTTACACACTAGTCCGTGAAAAAGTTACTACATATGAGCTATAAAACCAAGTACATTTACATGTAAAAAGTATGTATTTTCACTTTTTTGTTGTACATTGTAGTGGGCAGCTCATACAGGTGGAGACAATGTGCGTGTCCCCAGAAAGCATCCAGCATCTCACAGCAGGTGTGAGATACTAGAAAGAAAGGAATACATGGATCTCCATAATCGAGTAGCTTTAAAGTGAATCAAAAAACCTCTGTGTCCTACAGACTATGAATCCCAAGGTCAAAGCATAAATTACCTCCAAGGTGCTGGAAAAGACTTTGTTATGATCATTTGAAATTCCGTATACAGACTTACAACAAATAGTAAATATAAATACAAAGCTTTTGTAGTTAAGTAATTTAAGCTATTGATTATCTTATTTTTTATCTTTTATCAAGTTTTTCCTGGCAGTTTTAAAAGTAAAATAGAAGGCAGATCTTTCAGTTATAAGGCTCCTACCCTTTAAACCAATGTTTTACTCTGAAGGGCAGACGCACTAAAATGTTCATGTTGTTTAGAGCTATCAGTGTATGTGGGCTGCAAAAGGGTTAGGGTGCTGGAGGACAAAAAGAACACTCCCCCTCACTCTGCCTTGTCATCCTACTACTCTACAATTATAATTATTGAAAATTATTTTAATTATATATAAATATATATCCTCACTAAAACTACATGTATTCTTGGGATAAGGTATCACTTTCATGTTTTAAATTGTGTTTCCATAGACAGAAATTTCTTTAACCAACTGAAATAAACTGAAATTAATTACATGTTTTGCAAACAGGATCAAACTGGATTATGTTAATGACTTTAAAACTGTATAACTGAGTAGATACTTCAGAAAAAATTATTATTTTTCCTTCTGTTAATATTTGTTGTGATGCAGTATAAAAACTAAATTAGATAGAAACTTTGGGTTTTTTTCTTCTTTTTGTGAAATGATTGATTTAGTATGAGCTTGGTGTGCGTTTTCACTTCATGCGATGCATGCAGTTTGATTCTCCAAAAACCAAAGATTTAGCCAGCGCTATAAAGAGGAAAGTAATTTGTCTACCAGGATCTCTGCAGTTCTCTAATTACCATGCAACATCTCAGTTGCCCTGTCGTGCTCAAGACTATTTCTTGACTCTGAGCTGTTGCCAGACAACTGGTGCAGATAGACCAGACAGGCACTTCGCTCTGCTATAAAATTATGCAGCACTGGCTGCTGAAGGGATTTTGTTGTACTTGTTTAGTTTCTGCGTTTATGCCAAAAAGTCTGCATTACAGTGATGAGAGGAATAAGAACACCCTCATTAAATGCTAAAGGTTTTATTTGACAGCAATCAATTCATTTGTTTGTCATTAACTTTTAATATGAGGTAAAATAATGTAGATATGGACAGAATGACATTGACTTACTACAAGGGTAGTCCCTGTAGTATATAACACATAGCCTACCTAGTTTAGGAATTGTACTCTGCTGCTCCTCCCAACTTTTCTTCAAATTTTCTAAGTTTTTTTACAGGTCTCTAAGGATCGCACCACTATATTTCGATTAGGTAGACCTTAATTGCTCTACTATCACACTTTGAATCTTTCATTTTTAGTCATTTTGTTTTAGATACAATTAAATTCAGTTTATTTATATAGCACCAATCTCACCACATGTAATCTCAAGGCCCTTTAAACAGACTATTCAATCAGATCATACAGTCCGATTTGTTAAGAGTTTTATATCTAAGGAAAACCAGTGGATTTCATCAACTCATTGACTCGAAAATAATCCATCACACAACGCATGCATGTAGATACAGTGAAGAGGAAAAACTCCCTTTTACAAGGAAGAAACCTCCAACAGAACTGGGCTCAGTGTGAGCAGCCTTCTGCTGAGGCCGATTTGAGTTCATTGTGTTTGGGGTCATTCTGTTGAGGACCCAGTCTTCGGATTTAAATTATGTTAGTTTTCAGAAAGATCTTGTTTTAGTCAAGGTTGCTAGGAACCTATAGGTCATATACTGTAGCTATTTAATAAGTCTACTGTGCTTAACAGCAGGCATTAGGTGTTTGTGCTTAACCACTGTTCGATTTTCTTCAGACGCTGAGCTGTACATACATGTCAAATATCCATACTTTTAAATCCAGACTCTGTCTAAGATTATTTTAAAAGTCTTGTCAATCTTTCTGATGCAGCTTTGCTAAGCAATGTCCTTCTGTCATATCATTTCTTTTTGTTGATTGAAATTGAAAATTAAGTGAAAGATGATCCTACTTGAAGTTCAGGTGTAGGCATTTTCCTTCCATTTCCCACTGATTTATATTCATAAATTGATTTGATTTCACAACGCTACCCATGAAAGTAGTTCTGACTATAACAATGATGACTTGAGCCTGAGTAAAACATGATGTCGGATGCAGATGACACTTGGGTTGTCATTTTGAATAGTAATTTAGGGAAAGGTTTGTCGCTGAAGTTTATCTTCTCCAGGTTGAACATGTCATCAATGAACCTAAGAAAAGTTATTTCTGTTGGTTTTTTTGTATCTTTTTGTGCAAATTACATGAAAACCAGATACAATGGATTTAGTTCAATGTTGCTGTGCTGTAAGGTTTCTACATAAATCAGATCAAACCTCATTTGGACTGAACAACCCAAAGACATACCTCTCCATCTATCTCCCAGAGACTTTTAAAAAGCTATATACTCATTAAAAGTAAACCCACCATATAGTAAAATTGATAAGATTTTAGACAAATTAAGACACATACATGGACATGTAAGGGATACCCACTGCTCCTGAAGCTTTTTTGATGTTTACTTTGGTAGCCTGTTGTCTTCTTTTTGCTGTTATGTTGTTTCTGATTTGTCCCTCTCGTCTCATACAGGTGTGGAAGCAGTCTCCTAGGAGTCACTCTATATCTTCTGTGTGGTCTATTTCTGCTGTTTTGTTTTGTTTTTTCATAAGATCTTTCCTGTTTCTATCACTTTTTCTCTCCCCTTAGTTCTTTCCTCTTTCTTTCTCACATCCCTTTCTGTCTCCAAGTCCGTTGTATACGATTTTACTCCACAAGTAATTTTCAATAAAGTTTCATAAAAAGTCATAGTGGCTGGCTACATTGTGCTACTTTTTAAAGGTTTTGCTTGAATTGTCACATTACTGTTTTACTGTATAGCATTTATTAAGAAAAGCTGTCAGGACAGTTTGCTGTTTAGTCCTTTTTTCTCAAATTAGATTGGATTTTATGTTCACACCCTACTTTTGTATCAATCTCTCCCTTCTAGCAGGATTTGCCATTTCCTTCATCTCCACACACCTGCTGTTGTTTGATTCTCTCTGAATAATCCTGGCAAAAAGTGTCAGTCTGAAACCATGTCAGGCGTATCTCTGGGAAAGATTAGAGCTGTGGTGTGATATCCAGGAATCACGCTCCTGTCTTCACAGTTCCACCGCCCTGAAGATACAGCCAAGGAAAAGAACAAGGCCAATGGAAGCAGCTGAGAACGTGTGTCAATTATTTGTTTCTTTATAAACATTCTTAAGAAAAGGCTGCTGATGCATCCAACACTTTATGGTAATGTTGGTCCAAACATGCTGAAGATAAATCCTGCAATAAATGAGATGCAAAAGGAATGCTGAAAGGATGATGCCACCGTTTTTAGAATGTCAGTGTTATCATGTCACATTAAGAAGCAGGACCAACCATGTTTCAAGGAAGGTTTTTCTCTAAGACACAGAAGATGAATTTGATCTGATCTTTTGCTTTTTCCACAATCACTGTGTGTCTTATGGCGTGCTGTAGACTGAAAGTCCCTCTATGTAATAAAAGTAGCTTCACAACAGCTCACAAACCATTAAGTTCTACATTCGGAGACGTCCAGAAAGTCTGAGACTCAAAGAAAAATAAAATTTCCGGCAAAAAGCCGTACAGTACAAGAGTTCTTAAGGACCAAACAAACACTGACCAATGTCCTCTTTTTAACAAACACAATTTGAATAAAATCTCAAGAAAAAAATACTAAAAGTTGTTTTGTCTTTGGACAAAATTAAGACTTTAACATTTTATTTGTAAGAGTCTTATGGCTTTTTTGAAGACATGCTCCTTTAAGGCTGCCTTTTCTTATTATTATGAAAAAATCCCAACACTGAAATTCTAACTGGCTGCAAGAAACCATCTCTAGAAAACTATCCAGCAAGTGAAACTGGTTCAAGAAAAAACAGAAAACACTGCTGCTTTCTGGTTTTATTCCAATATGACGCTCATGTACGTTGTGCAAGAACTGTTAAAGGGTTATGTTTTCTACCAATACATGTAGACTGGCAAAAAAAAACTATATTTTAAAAGAAGTTACTGTTTTCTATCTAAACAGTTAGATTATTGATGATGCTGTCATTACTTTCTTGTTTACTGGATTTTTGCACAGACCAGGTTGGTATAAATCCTTTCAGTTGTCAAGGAAATAAATCAGATTTGTTTTTTGTCTAAGTAAACCTCAGCTTTGTCTGCAGGGTGCTTTTACTGAGGTTATATTTCTTCATTGTTTGCTTGTTCATTGATCTAAGAGGTCAGGATGTCAGACTGAACTGTTGGAAACCTAACAGCACATCTCAGCACATTTATCTTAAATGTTCAGTCAGTCAGAACTGACCCAAATAAATATGCTGAATAATTCCCTCCATCTTATTTTCCCCAATCACCTCACTTAGATCTATTAATTATTAATTGATGCTGCTTCATCTGAAGGCTACAGATGGTCCAGTGTGCCAACACATAGAGCAAGAAAACAAAATTAATTGCCCACTGGAATGTGAATCTTTCTCAAAAAATCCCCTGCCCTATTTTAGTCATACAATCTTAAAAACAGGGACAATACTCCAACCAGGACATTCTTTACTGTTCTTATGTTGTTTTAAATGTTTTAAACTTTAAAGTTTCACAACAAATGTATTGTTTTCATGAAAAGATCATTACATCTCAAGTGTGTTCTCACTCCCAACTCAACATATGTTTATGTTTGGCCAAATACCCCTATGCATCAGATGTTATGCAGGTTGCGAGCATAGCTACAAATCTTCTAGTCTATAAAGCCTAAATGTTATTGCTGGTGACTTTCTGAGAGTATAGTAACATGTTTCTATTGTTTTTTTAGGACTTAGGGTTAAGGAAAGGGGTGGGTTAGTGTTATCTTCTTTTAGTTTACAGGTTATGGAACACTTTCACAAGTTCCCACAAACCATGATGCATCCTATGTATTAATATATAAAGAGAAGGGTACCAGCATGATGTCAGGGGCTTTTTGACAAACTTGGAGTGAGACTGTGGTGGTATTTTAAAAGCTTTTCTACAACATGGTTTTTAACCCCCCACTGCTTCACATTCTGATGTTCATTATCTTGTCAGAGCTTATTTCAGCCTCTGCATCTACGTCTGCATCACTTGTGGCTTATAGGTGTCGTGGGACATAGAAGAATAAACTGTTTAGACCTGAAAATCCTATCAATTTATTTCCTGAAAAAAATAGTCTACATGGATGAGAAAACTATAGAATTTGTTGCCGAGCCTCCTTCTTACAACACACTTCGGGCCTGGGTTCCTGATAGGCTATCTCTTAAACAGAACTTAAGAGCCCATCATTTTTAGGCTGTTTTTTGTCTGTGAGTTTTCATCAGGCATTATTTGCAGACTACAACTCCTTCTCTTGCAAGACTGTTCCTACCCTCTGGGGACACAGGACCAAAGTCCAGAATGCTATTTAAGGGATTTTCTACTGTGTTTTGTTATTGATTATGTCACAGTTTTTGCTGCAAATCTACTACAGAAGGTCATGGATGCCTGACTAACCAATGTAACAAAGCTGCTTTTTTTTCTTGTTTTTTTTTTTTTCTATTTGTAGGTTCAGCTGTAGAATTTCAAGAAACAAGTAAAATTGGACAAACATCCTAGTATCTGAGTGATATGACAATATACATGTTTATTTATCTGACACATATCTAATCTATTCCCAGAGATATATGGAAAGATCAGATCTGTGGATGTCATATCTGCTTCTCCATACTCTTTTCTTGGTGGTTATCGTGGTTATCTCTTTTTCAGCATTCCTGTCAATTTAATCCGTGATGTAGTTCTTCATATTTATGGATTTCTGTAATCTTTAGATTTTGTTTTTCCATTACAAATTAGTTATCTAAATTTCACCCTTCCCATCTTCAACTTTTTCCTTCTGGTCATTCTGTTCTTCTTGGTCATTAATCTATCTTGTTTTTTGTGTCATACTAGTTCTTCCCAGCCCACTGCATTTCCCTGGTTACTCTATGTTGCCCCCTAGTTCCCCTCTCTTTTCCCCTTAAGTCACTTCACGCTGCCTTTGACCACAGCTGCCCCCAATTAGCTGATTACTCCTTTCATTGTTCTGTCTTCCATATATACTCCTCCCCTGCAGTTCCTCATTGCTGGATTCTCTTTCCTCTTGTGTTTCTCCTGATCGAGTATGTTCTTCTCAGTCTTTGGTTTCTGAGTTTCCTGCCTGTTATTTCTGGATTTATGCTTCTGTTACCATCTCTGCAAAAAAAAAAACAAAAAAAAACAAACATCTCTGCCCTACTTCTCTGCATTTGAGTCCTCAACAAATATCCACTAACCCCGACAGTAATGGTGCATTCAGACTGGGCACAGTGGCCCCTGTAATTTCCATGAGCCCCACAGTGAGTTCACCTCTTTGTATTTCAGATACAGTGTTTACACCCTGGGCTGCATCATCTAGTGACGGTGAGATGAAGCCTCATAAGGCCTTTGAACCGTTTGGCCAAATTGCTTTAACGAATCACTTATTTTATGAAGCTTTATGTGAATGTGACACCACCTATTGGCGCAGTGCATAACTACACTTAGCATTATAATCTATGACGTTTGCAATTGTTTTTTTTTGTTTTTTTTTATCCAAGTCCCTTTGAAATTGTTCATGATTGGAGTGAATAATAAAATATTTTTTAAAGTGTGTAAATTGCCTTGGGAAAAGAACAATCTTTTAAAGTACGCTGTTTTCTCTAGTTTTAGTGACATAAATTCAAACCAATACAAATTGGCTACTTTGACCAAAATACTGATTAACTTTCAAAAGCCACAAGCAAGGATTGAACCTTCAACCCTTCATATGAACGACACACAGTCACAACCTATGCCACTGTCACCACTACCAGCCCAGAGGAATTACATACAAATTAATTCTAACGACACAACTGACAATGGTTTGGTCAGTTTTTGACTGATGTTTTGTTTAATTCAGACAAAATTGTTTTAACAAACTAGATTGGTTGTTTTTCCAGCCAATCTCTTCTTAGACTGAATCCAAAATCTATGCAAACACCCAACTGAGCGTAACTCTCCTACAAACTCCTACATCTTGCCTGAATACTGAAGCAGTGTAAATGCCTGTCGAAGTTCGCGGGTGATCTCAACCACTTCCCGAAGCGGTCACATATATAGTAGCGAGGCTCCGGACGTCATCGATTTTAGCTCCTCCCCTACTTTAAGCAATGCACCATAACAGATTCTAGAGTAGACTACCCTCTGTATGCACATCCATATCATTACAATACTGAATTACACAAAACGCAATTCTTGCTAGTAAACCGCAGTTGACTCGCCAGAACTGGCCGGACTAATCACAGTGCCGGGGGCGCGACTTTATGACGTGTCACTCTCAGCCACTGTCTGCTTTGAGACCCAAACAGAGCAAATTTTCAACAATGCCCTTTTTACTCATTTTAAGTGAGAGTGATCTAACTTTAAAACATCAACTATAGACAGCTTTAGTGTCTTTTCTCAAAAAAACATTTATTTGCTATTCTCAACAAATTTTCAAAGACTTACTCAAAAATTACTCAAATAAAGCTCATCATTAGGAGTCAAATCTGTTTTTATCTGATTAGTTTTGACCTAGTGATGCTGATCCTTTTATTCCCGCATTTGAAATCAAGTTCAAGCAGCTCTTTACCATACACTGTAATCCTGAATTTGCTCATTCATCCTAAAATATTTTTGGAAATAGTTTACACTTAAAAGTTTTAGTGTGGCGCCGTGCAAAACTTGGAAGGTTATGAGACTATCAAACACAAAAGATAATCTTATTACATGACCCTAATCTGAATGGAAATCTATGTCAATTCTGCTTAATTGTTTAACTAATACACCAAAATCATTTAAGACTTTTGAGCTTTCACATCTTTGCCATATGAACCTAAAAAATTTGGTTCATATAACATAAAAAATATTAGGTCACTATGTGTTATTCCTATGTTCATTGAACACAAATCAAATTATGTATCATAAACTAATATCTAATATACAAACATTGTATTTACCTACAGCTATCAATACCTACAACAACTGGTTAAGAGAAAACAAAACATGGGTTAATACAATATTTAATTTCCCTAAAGGATAAATAAAGCATTTTTGAATTTGAATTGGATTTGAAAACAGGCAATGTCCAAGGGGGACTTGGTATGGAACTGTTCTGGGGGGAAAGATGTTATTATTAAAGTCACTTCAGGAGGAGTTTTATGTGATATGAATGAGCTGCACAGTTCTTACGGTTCTCATTCTCTGGAGCTTGACCAAGGGCGAGTAGAGGCATCCAACAGAGTGGGATCTGAGAACAGAATGGCTCTCTCCTGAGTGACCCAGAGGGGGTGTTGATGGGTGGACACACAAGCAGTTGATCCAGGAGGCAGCGAGGATTAAATGGGACTTCCTCTGGTCAATTTATTCATTGTTCTGTTCAGTGTGGTTGATTATTCTGCTGAATAAAGACGACACAAAAAATCTCGAATTAGAGAAAATCAGATTTAAGGAGCCCCACAGTCTAATATTAGGAACCTTTTAAATGCCTCAGGGAATTCCTCCCTCAGGTTTCATTGATGAACATCAACCTTATTGTGTTGAAAGTTCAGCAGCACTAAAACTTAATCAAACAAACTAGTTTATCCCAGTTTGCTCCACGAAGTTTACTTTAAATCCACTTACAACCATTCCTGTGTGGAAATAGAACTTTGGACTTATTTAGAAGCTGTTTCCATCAGTAGTGTAGGAACAGGGCAATAAAAGCTTATTTCATCTAATTATCACTGGGCAGGAGATGAAAAATGACTCTGATACACTGTTTGGTCATGTTAAAAAGGGAATAAATCATGGCTGAATGTTTTTTTTTTTATTTAAACACAGAACGGAATCTGGAGAAATGCAGGGAAAACATTGTTGTGTTCAAATATGCTTTAGTGGAAAACTCTTTCTGAATCCGTCCCTGCATCATATAATGAAACTTTGGCTCTTATTCAAACGTGGCAGTCCTAGCATGCTTTTATTGCTTTATTTTTTTCTACATCATCAATACAATCGCCCCATTATCTTGACGGCCTACCCTCACATCAGAAACTAAAGCCTCTTACTGACTGGAAACAGCCAGCACTTTTTAATACAGACAAGAATGGGTTTATGGACCTGACTAATTCTTTAGAACCGATACTCAATCTGCAATTTGAATTAAATTAGCATCTTATTTTTGAAGTTAACATACTTCAACAGGACATGCAAGACTAACACAGAGCACAAACTCATCCAGACACCATTGGATGATCGACTGCATGGGGAGAGATTTATTTATGGCATGGTGGTCCAGAGGCCTGCACACTGAGGGTTGGCATGGTGACATACATCACGCTGTGACCTCATATCCTGTGTGTGCTTTTCTCTCAGCAGGTGTGTGGGGGGTACACAAAAGCTGAAAGTTATTTTAACATTGTCCTTGGAAGTACAGTACATGATGGAGCTGAGAAAACCTCAAGCTTATATAAATTGAAGATAGTATATTACAAGTCTGTTATGATGGTTGTCGCAGATTTTGAGAAACGTAGAAATTTTAGCCTACAAAACTATGCTTTATAAAAATTTATTTTTAGTTTTTGGGGGTCATTGCAGATGTACCTTGGGGCCCGGGGCCATTCTAAGCCTCGGTTGGGCTCTAAGCAAAATCTGATTTTATGGCCCTGTATTTCTGCCAATGAAATCTATTGCTGAAATCATCAACCCAATGATCATATCATTCACACACCTAAAATAAACTCATATCAGCTGTGCCAGTTTTCCTAGCTATCTGCATGCATCATTGAATTTTGCTAGTACTAATAAAAATGCCTGTTCCAACTGCAACAGCAACATGCAAAAGTTACCTGTAATGCGAGAACAACAAGGAAATAAAATATAATCAGCAAATCAAATTGTGTAAAACAGACATAAACACTAAAACCTCAAATCTATCTTTTTTTTTCAGTTTACCTTAGAGAACTTAACATTGGTCCTTCCTCCTCTGTGTGTCAATCTGGCCCCAAGACCAATATATTTATTTTCATGTGTAAGCAATGATTTCAACATGACTGAAGATATCTTAATGTAAAAAATATATACGTTTATAATAAAATTGTGTTTTGTTTCTACGTATATTTTATAGAAAACATGATACTTGCATAAAAAACAAACGAAAAAAAAAAAACAATAGAAAGTTGTTCTTGGGGACCCCTAGTTGCCATGGGCCCTAAGCAGTTGTTTAGTTTGCTTCTGCCTTGGGCTCACTCATGCCAAGATAAGAGTTCTAATGATTCCTTAAGAGAGATAAGGGTTTTCTTTAGGGTCACATTTCTCTCGTGAGCTTTAAACTCCTCAATGAAGCCTGTAGATTCTGCAACAGAGCTCTTGGGTTTTTTGGTCATTTATCTGAGCTTTGCACTCTGACCTTGGGCTAAAACTGCTGGAACACCTACTCCTACAAAGATTAGCAGCTGGATGATGGACTTCAGATAACGTGAAGGCCATCCTACATCCTTTAGGTCAAATGGCAGCAGCTGTTGTTTCACTGTGACTATTCCATTATCCCTCAGTATTCTGTTAAATCACACTTGAATAATCCAGCAGCGAAAAGTGACCAAAATTTGACTCATACCAGTGCTCTCATTGATAATAATGAGTCAAGCTGTCAGTCAATCTGTCAGCTTCTGGCTGCTACTTTATCTCTTGATTCCCGTTGAAGCTGTAACAATAGACCTTTTTTTGCCATATCACACACAATAAGGTTTATGCTCTTTTATTTGACTTTATAGATATAACCATAATTTAATGTTTTCAAATAATATATAAAAGAGAATTACTTCTTGCATGTAAATTGAATGACAGTGACATAATTCATGACAGATATCTCCCCTGCTGCGTATCTGATGGAAGCACCTGTTACAAAAGCCATAGTTATTAGCCAGGAGGGCTAAGTGAGGGAAGTTTAGCTTCAGGTCACCATGGTAACAAGAGATCCAGTTAAGAACATGAAAAAACTTATGTTAACAGTGTGTAAAACGGTGTTGGTGGTTATATCTACTGCTCAAGCTCATTTTTTTATAGGTTTTCCTCTGTTGTTATATCTAACTTGCTGTGTTTTGATTGGTTGTTTTAAATGTGTGATGTTCTGCTCACATCTTCAACTAAAAACATGAATAAGAAATAATATCTGACCTGTTTGACTTATCCAAATTAGAATGGTTTAAAGAAGGCATGTCCAAAGTCAGTCCCCGGGGGCAGCTGTCCCATAGGTTTTCATAGTTTCTTGGCCTTAGCACAACTGACTTGGGTAAATGCAGCTCAGCAAAAGCATGTTAATCAGCTTTCATTTGAAATCTAAGAACCGACTTTGGACACCCCTGCACTGTGTTCGTGATTCAATGGCTTTTTCTTGCGCAGGGTGGATTTATTGGCCGGTTGCCTCATAGCGCGGTGCCTCGGCCTGTTCGGATTGGAAGACTCCTTCGTATGTGGCCGACGAATGCAGCCTTTTTTCCTGATTCCCACTCCTTCCAGTAAAACAATCTAGCACCTGCCTCAGGGAATCCTTTCCCTTTTAAGCTCCTCCTGATTGGGTTTGATGAGCTCCAGCTGTGAGAACACACCTGTGGGTGCAATCGGTGGTGGAGACACATTCTCCAACCTACACACAGCCCTGGGTTATGACAGAAGTAATGCACAGCATTTCCGTGGTGTTGTTAAACATTTGACAGCTAGTACAGGCTGCAGACTGATAGCACAATGGTTTGTGAATATCACCAGAGATGAAGCTAAGTGCATTTTTATTAAAGTAAAATGTCACTTGTTCAGCTGGAATGATCAATTTCTTACACAACAGCAGCATCTCTGGTACTGAGGTTCTGATAACAGAAAGATTGCTGAATATTTTTGGTGCAGAGGAAATGCAGATTCCATTTGTATTTGAAAGAAATGAATTAATCAATTCCCTAGCAACAAACAGTAAAGCCATGACTTCTGCACATGCGAGGTCGTTGACTGATGATGTATTTCTACATGATGAAGTACGTGGGAGTGTAAGCTTATCTGGTACAGATTCTGTGAGAATCAATGCAATTTGAGTTTGAGCCTGGCTCATTCTTTTCTTTTGTATATGCTTGTGAATTGCAACTAAAAGGATCTAAGTTTAGATTTCAGGTATTCTTAAAATATTTAAGAAAAATATATGATTTTAAAAAATGTTCACTATCAGACCAAACACTTACCAATTTGAGCCATAGATCTATCAGGTGTAAAATCAGTTAAACTAGCTCTTACCACAACATCTTCCATATCTGTCTCCCACTGCATCCTGCCTCCATTAGGTCTTGCTCCAGAGTGAGATTCCAGTAGACCCTGTGCTATTACAAATTGTCTAATCTTTATATTCTAGGGCAGGCCTTAAACTGAGCTTGGTCTGATTACCAAATCAGTGTTGACACATTTTGAATCATTATATATTTCTGTTGGTACATTTTTAACCAACAACGGATTATGAATCCATATTTCAGGGAGGGGTCTGCTCATTTGTGGTATATTGTGAAATTAGTGAATTGTTTCAATTCACATGGATCTAATTAAAAACCAAACTCTCAGAAAACAAATGTGTGAGACAGATTGTGCAAGAAGTAAAAATGAGCTGTGAGTAGTTCCACCTCTGAAATTATAATCCATAAAAATGAGGAGTCGGTGTGGCCAGTTGCCACAGAGACAGCTTGCTTGGCTTTTAAAACTGTGAACTGAATATCAGATGGGATGCTGGACTGAACCTGGGATCGGACTGGGAACGCTTCAGCTGTAAACCCGGATTTAGGAGGTGACTGCCCAGGGATTCAAACAACTGCTGGTGGTCAGCACTCTTTACTGTTGTCCTAAAACAAACTAGTGGTTTTAAAATCCCCCTTAGTAACAAACACAACACCACACAACACATTGCTATGTAATCAAATCCTCTAAGGGTTTCTGTATTTTCCTGAAAGTTAGATATTTTAATTATAAATGTATCTGATATTAACATATTGCTATTCTGGTCATAGTTAAAATAAAATCCAGACAAAAGATTAAGTGTCAGTAGTTTAGCTCTCTAATCTAATTTCCACAAGAACCAGTACGATCAGCTTCTAATTCTCATGTGTGATTTGCTGCTTCCATTCTGCTGACCTCCTTGCACCTGTGGAGAAAAAAAAACACTCACACTTGACCTTCACACACCTCTGAGAGAGCAAAAAATAGCAACTGTTAAGGCAGATCCTAATACAGACTGCTTTCATCAAGAGCCACATGGTGCCATGTCAGCTGGGTGTGGCGACCCTTGGAGCCTGGATACAAACAGCAGTCAGTTGGCACCTGGTCAGAGCTGACCTACTTCAACATGGCGCAGACAGTTCATACAAACAGATGTGATATATAGACAGATGTCCTGCGGACTGATCGTAGCGAGGTGCTATCCCATAAGTGAGGACACAGGATGTCTCAGATATTACTGTTAGGTTCCCCACACCATAAGACCAGCAGACACTGCTGTGTCACTCAACAGTATCACCCTGATTGTTCATCAACAGAATGCAGAATGGATTCAATCACTGAACTTGGTCATGTACTTCCACTCCGAAACTATGACCAAACTTTGAGACAGTCTTTGAGTAATAGGTTTGGTTCTTTCTTATATTTCTGAATATAATTCATTATATTCATTTTCATGCTATTATTTCATTCCCATCTGTCAGTTGGGATGGAGGTAACTTTTCTTGAAATAATTGGATCTCATCATCAACATTGTCTTAGTCAAGTTTTTCTCCTTTCAAACTGACAAGTGCATAGCAAGACCTATTTTGGTGTATTGTGTAGCCAATGTTTACTTCCTGCTTCCTGTGCCAATCATATGAGGGTTCCCAAGATTGCCGAAGCAGAGCAAAGCATGTGCACCAAAAATAGCTTCAACAATACCTAAAAAGTCTGTACGTCCCTCAAAAGTATTTGCACTGCAACGTCCTGGAGCAAAATCGTCATTACTTGTCTTAAATTTAGCTGAACTACATCCTCATCTCTGCCCAATGTTTGCCATAACCCCTGACCCCATCACTGTGTAGAGTGGTGACTATGTTGTTGACTTCATAGTGCACTCAGTTAACTGACTGTTCAGACAGATGACCACTACTTTTGGCTGTTGGTTACATGACTCTGGCATCTGCGCCATCTTTGTTCTCACTTGCCACCAAAACAAATCCCATAATGCTTTGTGAGGAGAGGTCTTGCAAAGCATTCTGGGATATATCTGCTCATAATTTTGAAGCTGCATTCTGGGTTGATTCCACAAAATTTTTATCCACTAGACATTCGGACAGTCATATAAAATGGTGTTACCCCTATATAGTGCTCTGGCTGTATAGAGGTCAGGGCATCCATTTGGAAATAGCCTAGGCGTCAGTATTACTTGCTCCCAAAAGCTTAATTGAAATTGTTTTTTTACTTGATACCTTATATTTACTTCATGCTTTCCTTTGTTCTCCATGACTTCTTCTCCAGTATTATCTGTTTCGGCTCTTTGCTCAAGGCTGGTTTTGTATTTTTTTCTTATTTTATCAGTAAGGTATCTGGGTATCCAGCTGCTTGGTTTATCACTTCTTGCTTTTTGCTGTGTGTCCTGAGAAGTAAGATGACACCTTCATATTTCATTTCAACTGTCCCATATTCAGAATTGAAAATAAAAAACTCAAATATTCTTACTTTAGCTTGTTATTAAACTGTTGAAATTGATATTATGGATTGGTAGAGATAAATACCCCTCCCACATTGTCTTTCAGATAACACACACTCCCAGCTTGTAAGTAGAAAAAAGAAAAAAAAAGTTCTATTTGAAACTGAAGAGGGTTTAAACTCTAAGAGAATTCACCCAACAGTAGGAACCTTGGAGCCTGTCTTTAATATAAAAGACTAGTTGAAAACTCAGGGGAACTCAGGACTGTTTGGTTTATTCAAAACTTGGTACTGGCTCCGAAGATTCGGAATGTTCACAAAAGATTTATAGATTAATGGCACCAACAGTCCACCACAAACATAGACTGAACGGTTGTTCTCTTCCTCTGGGAGAATGTTCTGGAGATTTTATGTCTGTTTTACTTTGTTTGTTTGTCTAATATTAAAAGAATTTGGCTGCTTCTTAAAGTCAACAGATCAATGCTGAGATCTGAGGGAGACATGAAAAAGAATTAAGTGAATAAACATTTAGGTCCTGAGAGGACTGTCAGAAGAAATCCTGACAGATTCTCATTTCATTTGAAAGAAAAATATGCTTCCCATCATCTATAATTACTGATATTTCATGCTGCAGGATAAGCCCGTTAACAGAAATCTGCTTCTCAGTGGGAAGTTTTCTAAAAGAGAAATGAGCTGAAATGCAACTAAATAGGAGTCTTTCCACTAATATCCTGTAATATTCAGCCATTAACAAGGATATTCCCTTGGAACTTTCTATATGGTGTGGATCAAACTTGTTCAGGATCAAACTTTGAAATTTTCTAAAGCTTTTGGTCCTATTAGGATGGCAGTGAATCTCCGGTAGAAGATTTGATATTATGAAATCTTCCTTTCAGTCAAAATTGTTCTGTCTTTACTGAACAATGTTTGAAGAGAGGAGGGAGTCTGGTTGTGTTTGTGAATAAATAAAACTCCTTTATTCTGATCTCAACCCCCTTTTTGGATATGATTATTCTATCCCTGTAGTATGGGGATATGTATCAGCTTTTGAGATATCTGTAAGCAAACTTTTATTTATAAACCTTCTCTTCAAACCAAATATTTAATACATTATAGTCTTTCGTTCTTTCTTATATAATATTTGCTAATCAATCGAGTGTCAGCACTCCCCACCCCAGTATTAGGTTATATGTATTAACACATTAATTAGCTTTTTTATATTTAAAATAATTGCCTTGTCTATTTAGTATCATTATAATGTTTAGCTGTATTAATTAATTAGTTGTTTTATTGAATTTGTTTTTTCTGTGTTTGTTTTTTTTATTAGTTTTTTTTACTTCATTTTTTCACCCTATGTTTTGACCTTTCCTTTATCCATTTCTGTATGCATTTCTGCCTTATTATGCAAATGAGGAGGAGGTGGTCATAATGATACAAATTCTGTCTATTCTTTTGTTAGGCTGCAGAGACCTTATATGCTTCCAGGCCAGCCACAATCACAACAAGCACAGCAATGATTACCTATACTGAGGCATTTAGCTTTATCTAAAAACAGTAATCCCATGATCCTGACCTAATTTGTTTTGTGGATGCTTTGACAGAATGCATGTTTCATTTACATGCATCCTTGGACAGCTTGTATTCTGTTACCCTCAATCATCCCCAACAGTAACTGCAGCCCCTGCTTTGATGTGCAGCAGGAGAAGTGAATGCAGTTGCTTCTATTGCATGACTATGTTTTCAATGAGACTTTTCTTATTTCTGTTTTTCAATTAATTGTGTCAGAGTTGTTTCTGTTTAGAAATGCTTCTCTTTGCATCTTCAAGATATGTACCGTACAGCTAAATATGGAGCAATTAAGATGAGAATGAGCTCCTTTAAGTGTGCAGCTAGAAAAATCTGAAAGTTTAATGTTTGTCTTAACACTAGACCTTCTGTGGCCGTCCCATAAGTGTAGAAAGTGTGAACATGAGTATTACTATATCTAAGCATGGTTTGACCTTAAAAGTATCTATTCAAAAACTAGAGTGCAGATTGATGAGGGGTTCTGGTCATCCTGGTCCTGTTGAGTGAAAACTATCCAGCCACAATAGTGTTTCATTTTTAATTAAAATGTTTTCCAGGCACTTGATTCTTCCATCAATTACTCCCTGCAGTATTTTTCACCTCATTGTTGCAATAAAGATTAGATTTTGCCTTAAAACAAAAACAGTATTTCCTTCTTCACCTTTCGAAAAAAAATTCTGCTTGGCTTCTTCTGTCTCTCATCCTGGTTGCCTTTTAACGCTCTCATTTAACTTCCATCTTCAGTTTTTCTCTCTTCATCTCTTTTCTGTCTTCACCTCTCTGGAACACAGAAATGAAAATAATTGGTGAGTTGTTTAAAATGCTAATTGCTCGGGTTTGCTAATTATCCCAACATATGCTGTTTGTAGTGTCATATTTGAATCTTCTGTCTCCCTGTTATTTGCAGCTTTGTGTTGCAGACAGAGAACAGAAGCTGCCAGGATACTTTCGAGTCTCACTCAATGTTTTTTTTTCTATCGCTGGAACAGCTGGAATAGTTTGTTATAGTGGAGCTTCATGGCTGATGGACAAAACTAGACATATGTGCTGTGGATGTAATTAGTGCATTTATTCTGTCTGTGACTCTTGTGTTTAATAACTAACAAGTGAACAAACACATGCAGACAGAAAATCTGCTGATTCTCTTTAAAACTAAAAGCCAGGCTGTCTGGGCTCTGTGAAAATGTATAATTTATTCCCAGCAATCATTCATAATTTTTGCACTAGGAATCAAATTGTGTTTAATAATAAAAATAATAAAATACTACTTTTATTAATGAGTATTAGCAGTTATTTGGGACTGGTTCAGGAGAATGGCAGAGATCAATAAAGAAGTCTGATTCTGTTCCAGTTCTGCTGCTCTGCAGAGCAGAGGTGTCCAAACATTTTGTCACATAGGGCAAAAATAAAATTACAAAAACTATAAGGTATTACAGTACCTGAATGAAAATAAAGTAAACATTGAATATCTTAGTAAATCAAACCGAGTAGTAAGATTTCTTGCAGAAAATCGGTGAAGAAATAGATACAAAAAGTTTGAAAAGGGTGTTGCAAGTTTGTGTCATGTGTTCAAAGTAGGTTTTCAGCCTGAACTTCAGGTATTGAGACTGAATACAATCAAGCCCTAGAGGGAGTAGTACCTGGAAGCAGATCAATGGTACAGTCAAAAGGCTGATGAGGAGACATGGAAATGGCTTTAGATTTATTAAAACGTTATCTCAGATCATGATAATCAGGTGGAACCTTTGATAGGTTTGGTTAAATCTCCTCACCATCCTTCTCAGTGTTAGAAGAGGAGCAAGCCCCTGACCGACAATCCTTGGAGCAAGAAAGATCCCATTCAACAATCTCCACTCTTTGCCAGTTGATTCTGGGGTTGTGTTTCTTTTGATGCCCAAAACCCCAGGAACCTGATGCGACTGTATAATGAGGAAGGAGATTGTTTTCTTGTGGTTACCTCCATTTGTCAGGCTCACGTCCTCAGACAAGTGTTCACGGGATGTCCATTTAAAGCCAGAACATTGTGAAAAGAGCGTCCAGGAAATGGTTAAAGGTCCAAATTCTTAGCAAACGTTTCATCCATGAACTCTGTGTCAGTTCCAGAGTCAATGAAGACAGAAGTCTGGTGAGAAACAGACCTTGTGGAAAAAGAAACAGGAAAAGTCAGAGAAAGGAGAAACAGGTTTCTTTGTTCGACTCAGAAGGGCCCTTCTCTCTTCAGATGAGCTCAACCCCTTTGCAGGACAGGTAGATGTTTCTTCTCCCTCTCCACTGCAGTAAAGATCTAAATTTAAAGATTTTATGTGTTATTTTCTTTCATTAGATAATTTGGTTCTGCCCAACTGCATGTGTTTAGTGGGGGAATATTTTCTAATAAGCGTCTTAGGTTCAGGAACTGGAGATTGACGAATGAACTGTTGAGAAGAAAATTCCTTTCTTTTTTTTCAGTTAGATAGAGGTCAATTAAGGTCGCTAAGTTGCTAAGTACACAGGTAGCCAGTTCATCCTGATTTTGTTGTTAAATGCAGTCATAATGTCTCCTTATTCCATATACTGCCTACTGCCAATAAATGGAAGTCGATGATGTAGACAGAAACAGATTGATCTCCTTGCCTTAACACTGCCACTCCCAGGATTTCGACTTCTCCCCAATCTTACCGAAAGAGGGCCAAAAGGGCTGACATAATAAATATAATAGTGTTAAGAGCAGTTGTCTGTTTCTGTCCCTACGACAGCAGAGTTCAGCTTTCCCCCCTCCTGTGGTGCGCCGGTAATGGCCTTATTTACAGAACAAAAGCGCCTGTTCACACCAGATAGATAAAATCCTTCAGGCCAATCGACCCATGTCTGGGATCCAAAGGAAGAGGCCCTGGTAGCTTCACGACTAGGAAGAGTTGGACCAAAAACTCAAATCAGTTACTAAGAGAAAGTCTGGTGACAGACAAAGATATGACCTGTTCTGCCATTCAGAAGTGCTCTATATTTTCTCCTCATCTGCTAATAAGGACATAAGAAAAGCCTCCTTGGCCCATTCAGATCAAAAGGCTGAGGGTTGAAGTTCAAACTGAATCTCACACTGTCAGAAAGGCACAGAACTGGACTGGATCACCTCAGAACAATTCAGGAGGTGACAGGCAAGGTTTACTGTTGACAACAAACAGCACATTAGAGGTGGAGCCGGGAGTATATGAATGCATAACGGATATCCAACATTGAATTCTGGTTCACTAACCTTGGTGAAACTTAAGGACAAGTCTGAATAATGGAGAAGCTAGATGGTGTGTGATGTTGGCAAAAAGGATCCATTCAGGTAGGTCTAAAGGTTTTAGTCCTTGGCAGCCGCTTGTTCGTTAAGGGGAATGCAAAGATTCAGATACGTGAGAACGGACACAGGAAAAATGATCAGAGGAGACAAACCACAGTAGGCTGGGAGATCAGAAATTCAGAACCCAGAGTAAAAGTAGACAGTTAAAGGCTGAACTCTTCAATTTCCGAGCTTGAAAGGGTAGTGACCTTAAACAGTAGAAATGGCAAGAAAAGACGCAGCTAAGAAATTTAAAAATTACAAAAATAGTTTACCACAAACCAGAAAGGACCACCACCCAAAGAGTCCACCACTTCCACTACCAAGAGCTAACATCGCCCTGTAGGAAACAGAAAGGAAAATCTGAAAACTACTACAAACATACAATATACATAAACACGATTGAACCCTCATCACAAAAATTAATTTACAGAAATGAAAATGAGTCAGTCAAGGCTTCAATAGATAGCCAAGGTGTCACAGGCTTATTGCATGCAATAATGGGCCATCCAGGAGTTGAGATGAACCAAACAGGGCCACAGCAGAAGTCATACACTCACAAAAATATTTTACCAAAAATTTTAAATGTATGTAATTTTATTACATAACAAATTCCCATTTACTTATTTTTGTCATGATTCTGGTCACCAGTGCAAGTCTGATTACTTAATCATCTCCATCTGCTCTGCTGCTCTTCTCCTTTACTCCTTATTAAAATTCATTATCTCCACCTGTGCTGCTGTCTTTATAAGCCTAGATCAGACCAGACACTGCTGCCAGATTGTTTGTCATCCTCATGGTGAACCTTTCCAGCTTTGTTCCTGTTGTGCCTGTCTGTTATGACCTGGATTGTTCCTGAGTGTTTTGATTTAGTCTGAGCCCCATGTCGGATCTGTTTTTGCCTGTTTGCCTTTGACCCTTTTCTGTTCCCCTGATCACGAATTTGGATTCTGCCCTGGAGTTTTCCCAGCCGTCTGACCCCCTGGTTCTGACCCTCACCTGGACTAGGACTCTTATTCTGGATTTTGGATTGGACTCCTCTCAGGGGGCTTTTCCACTGCAGCGGCTCCGTGCCGGTTCTGGTGCCGGAACCTGTTTCAGCACGGGTTGCGCGGTTTTC